>JAVJIF010018227.1:0-92485 GCA_038442645.1 Agave tequilana
ATGATTGAACTAGGTTTCCTTGATGCTATAAATATCATGGGCAGGGTTCCCTCTCCACTACAATAACCATCTCTCTCTTGAAGGCCTCTCATCTCCTCTAAGGATAAATAAGAGAACTTGGTGGCTGGAGAGAAGAATTCTCTCCCTCAATTCCAGCGTCCTCGAAATTGTGCAACCTTCGGCATCCCTTTCGTGATGGAATCAGTTATGCTTAAAACCCACATTCTCTTTGATCATGATAAAGAGGCATGCATGTAGAGAATCTTGTATGTAATAAAATTAGATCAAACAACAATGCAAAGACAATAATCAAGTCTTGTTAATCTTCAACTCGACTGTCAAAATACATAATTCACTACATAATTCTAGACTTTGTCCTCAAGTCTAATTAACTACCTTCAATTCAACAGTCAAATTCACATTGTGTTTCATCATTCAAAAACCGGATGGTGAGCTTGACGGTGCAAAGCACCATTGCCCAACTGTGGGTTTGATTTTTTTGGCTGGTTGGGGGGGGGGGTTGTTTGGTTGCACGAAGGTAGCTCATGTCCACGCGTGAAGGTTCGAACTCGTGACTTAATGTGAGGAACGAGGCTCAACAATCTAAGTAGAACCACCAGGCCTCTTGCACGTGACTAATTGTCGGTTTGATGATGAACTTCATCGATTATAAATTATATAATCATGTAGCAAATGTTGAACTTAATATCTCTAAAATGTTCTAATATAGAATATGTGAGAAACGTAACATTATTCTAGTTTTTTGTTTGTATGTTTTCAACTATCATTGTGATTACAATTCAAAATGTCCAATTCACTAGAACAATATATAAATTAAAAGGCACCATCATTAATGTCGTTTTTTAATAAACACGACATTAAAAATCAATTATTAATGTCGGTTGATCAAAACTAATGTTAATGACAATTTTTTCGATTCTTGAGAACCAACATTAAATCATTGAGATTTAAAGTCGTTTCTCTAAGAACAGACGTTAAATCTTATGGTTTTAATGTCGGTTCAAGGGAAACGACATTAAAACCAGAGATTTAACGTCGGTTCCCTGGAACTGACGTTAAAACCCAGAGCTTTAACATCGGTTCTGTGGAGCCAGTTAAATCTCAATGATTTAATGTCGGTTTCATTCAGAATTGATGTTAAATTCCACCCCCCCCCCCCCAAAAAAAAAAAAAACTCGACTGCCACTCTCCCTCCCTCTCTCTCTCTCTCATCTCCCCACTGCCGCTCCCCCGACCGGCGAGCCTCTCTTGCTGCCACCTCTCTCTCTTTCCCCAAGCCCATTAATCTCCCGCCGCCGCCTCTCTCTACATGCCAATTCCGCCGCACGCCCTATTTCCTCTCCGGTGAGCCTCCCCCCGCCCCCCTCTTTCTTCCTCCGAAGAATCTCCCCTCTCCTTTCGCGCGCACCGCCCTCTCTGGCGAGCTTTCCGGCCTCCTCTCTCTTCCGATAAGACACCCTTCGGCGACCCTGACTTGCCTTCAACCTTCGAGTATCACTCTTTCTTATATTCTCATATGTTGTTTAGAGTAAAATGCTAGTTTAGAAAAAATTGTGAAATCGCTTTGATACTAGTTTAGTGAAATTAGTAAAAATTTTGTATGTGTATGTATGATGTGTGCTAAATTGGTGAGAATTTTTAATTTTTAACGATTGTTTTTTTATAGAACCTATTTTAATGATGAATGTGTATGTATGACATGGGATGTGTGCGATGCGTGTGTGTTTTTGTGTGTAATGTACATATGTGTGTTCGTTTGTGTATTTATATATGCGTATGTGTTGTGTTTGATATGTTTATGTGTGCATTCGTGTGTGTGTTTATATATGTGTGCGATATATGTGTCTGTTCATGCTGCATATGTGTGATGTGTGAGTATGATGCGTGTGTGTGTTGTATATGTGTGTTCATGTGTGTATACCTTGTAAATTAGAATTAATATTTTGTTTGGATTTTTTATGTAATGTTTTATCAAAAATTAATATTTTATTTTTATGTCTAGACATAGTAAAAATGGATCGAAAATGGATTCGTGCTGATCGGTTAAGTATCGAATATGAGAAAGTTGTAGAGGAGTTTATTAACTTTGTTGTTAATATGCAGACAATCCTAACCGTATTAATTGTCCGTGCATAAAATGTGGTTGTCTTAATAAAGTTAGAGTTGAAGTATTAAGAGACTATTTATTTATTAATGAGTTTGATATAAGTTGCACGAGATGGATATGACATGATAAGAGTGCAAGAGAAGACGACCAATTAATTTAAGTGATAGAATATGTGATGAAAAGGATAAAGTTGATTGTGATGAGGGTGATATATTAGAAGACATGATGCATGATGTGTTAGAGATATCAATGACAACACGTGATCCATGTGAAAGACACACCTCATGAAATCAATCAGATCCTAAAATCTCTCCATGATTATAGGAACACACGGGACTCATGGGATTCATGCACCATGTGTTTCTCATTCTTTCTCTCAGTCAATATTTTCTTATTATTTCTCTCAGTCAATATTTCCTATTGTACCTCCTAAATCAGTATAAGCATTTGACCAATATGTGTATATAGATACAACCAAGAACCATAGCTAATGGTATCTTGTCTTTACACAAATAAGTCTTCTTCTTATTATTATCTTGGTACCAGAGCAACTCCTATACCATGTCGAATATTTCCTCTTCATCTTCCTCACCTCCATCCAAACACTTGCATCAATGGTTACTCCCAATCCCAACATCACTCATTTTCTAAATGTCAAACTCGACAAGGAAAACTATCTGCTTTGGCGTTCCCAGTTCCTTCCTTTTCTCAAGCTCCACGATCTCGAAGGCCTCGTCGACATAACCTCTCTATGTCCGGTCCGGTTCCTTTCTTCTACCGAGAAGGATGCTCAGCCCACTATCAATCCAGAATACACTCGTTGGATCAAGCTTGATCAGATGCTCTTACGTTGGCTTATCTCCTCACTCACTGAGGCTGTTCTTGCTCATGTCATCGGCCTCCCCACATCTTGTGATGTGTGGTGCTCTCTGGAGCGAATCTTTGCGCCATCCTCCAGAGCTAGAGTGCAGCAACTCAAATATCAGTTGCACACCGTTAACATGGGCACCTCTTCTATGTCAGAGTATATCAGTTTGTCAAGTGAAAAACACCTAGAGGGGGGGTGAATAGGTGTAAGTGCTAATCTAGAAACTAAGTGAGCTAAATGCGGAAGCTTAAACTAATTTTGCAACACACTTAATACAACCAACAACTGTAGCCGAATTCCCCGTGAAGGGCTCTCGACTAACTCCTCTTGATTCTCCTAGATATGGGTTGAGGTGCTATGTGAAGCTCTTGTCGGTTAAGTATAAGTTAGGCACACACAATCAAGCCAAGCATATAAGGATGAATAGCAATATGAAATAATGCAAGGCAACACAAGCAAGTATGATGATATGATATGAATGATACTTTGCACAAATAAACAAGAGAGAGAGTCAGAGAAATTGGATCAAACGCAAACACAAGGATATGTTTCGAGGTTCGAGCACCTAGCTCTACATCCCCGCCTTCACCACCGTGAAGGATTTCCAATCCACTATCTCCCACCGAGGAAACCTCCACCGAGGAGGATTTGTTACAACACAAGGAGTACCAAACTCCTCTCTCAATACAAACACCACCTCACAAGAGGGGTAGGCCCTTAGCCAAACAACAACCAACACCTCTACCGAAGAGGGTTACAAACCAAACTCCACCTCTCACAAGAGGGAGCAAACCACAAGCCTCAACCTCTACCAAAGAGGGAGCTAACACCAACCCAATACAACAACCTCAACCTCTACCAAAGAGGGAGCAACACAAGAAATCAAAGGGTTTACAACAAGTGGTATGTCTCAACCACAAACCTCTTTCCTTTTTCCACAAAATAAGATCCTAATAGATTAGGATAGAAGATATAGCTCAAGTGTGAAAAACAAGTGTTTTGATCAAAGAAAATATCTTGGGAAAAATACCAAATTGATATAGAAATGAAGAACAATAAACTAATTCCCAAAAACCTATTTTCTTTGAAAATAACAAAACACTTAAAAACAAATAGAATGAATCTTTTGCTCTTTAAACACTTTTTAAAACTTGTTTTTGAAACCAGAGAATGGGAGAAAATCAGCTCTAAAAATCTTGGTTAAAACCCCCAAGAAATGGGGTATTTATAGGCCCATCAGAAAACTAGCCGTTAGGCTGATCTGGCAGCCGACAGGCTAGCGGTCGGCCGGCCCGGCCGACCGCCAACGGTCAAAAATATGACCGTTGGACCAACTCGGTCGACCGCCCGGCCGACTGCCAGAAACAGAGAGCAGAGCTCTCTGGTCCGGTCGGCCGCCCGGCCGACCGTCCCAGTGTCTGCCAAACGTGCACAGGCTTGTGCACGTCGGTCGACCGCAAGGGTCGACCGGCCCTTGGTACGGTCGACCCGTGCGGTCGGCCGTCCTGGCCTGTCAGCCACTGTTCTGGGACAGAAACACATGTTAAAAATATTTCTAAAAATCTTTTAAGCTTTGTAAAAATACCCAAAAATAGTTTTATCATTTTGCATTGATATATAAACATGTGATAAAAAGTTTAGCTCAAATATCAAGCATATGAAACTATTTTTGTGTCTAATCATTTTTACCAAAAACCAAAACATGTATTTTTATCAAACTTGAATTTTTCAATACATGAATAGGAAAGTCAAAATAAGTTTGTTTAAAAGTTAAGCATGCATGTATAGAATGAAACAACTATACATATATCAATTAAACTTGTTTGATCAACTATTCATGAACACCAAAAACAAAACATAAAACGTGTGAGTTTGTGCACTTGAGCATATCAACTATACTAAGGTTTATAAATGGATCTAAACACACTATCTAAACTATGGATACCTAAGTCTTCTTGACGATCTCCATCTTCAAGTAGACCCGATCCAAAAACTCCATCCATGGGCTAGGCAATGTGTGATCTTGAAGCTAGAGCCCTGAAATCACTTGTGAAGCTTCCAAACACCTCTTGTTGAAGCTATCACCAAACTAACATCTTGTTAATGATCTGAAACTTAAACAAAATAAGATTATTAGTAAACATAACTACATGAGTTAATCATCATCAAAACTAGAGTGGAAGGCCTTGGGCCAACAATCTCCCCCTTTTTGATGATGACAAAACTCATGGAGTTATATATGCATGGATTAAAGTTAAGCTTCAAAGAAGCTCCCCCTTAACTCATGCATAGAACAAATAAACATAAATATGCATGAATGACAATGCATAAACAAGATGCTCTAGATACCAAATGAAATATTCAAAACAAAGCATGCTCTAGAGACCAATTAAAATTAAACAATTAAACTTAATATATGCAAAACACAAATATGCATATATAAAACTCAAAATCTTTCTCCCCCTTTTTGTCAATCATCAATAAAGGGGTAAAAACAAAATCAAAACAAAAAGTTTTTCTTCCCCTTTTTGTTCAAAACTAAGGAATCAACAAAGGGGTTAATACCAATAAAAATAATGTTCTCCCCTTTTTGTTCAAAACAAAAATATATCAATAAGGGGTTACAATCAATTAAGATACCAAAGAATTAGATATGACAAATTAGCATCTTGATATCAATTGAAAGTAAACAAAGATCAATAAATGTTATATGCTATATACATTCATGAAGAGGAAGACGCTAAGTTAGCTTCCCTACACATATGCATTACATGAAAGAGGGATGTTAAGCCCTAATTCACATAACACACATTATGTAATGCATAAGAGGAGATGTGAAGCTCCCCCTACACACGTGTACCACATAAAGAAGAGATGTTAAGCTCCTCATTACTAGATACACTCAACATGAATCTATATGTGGAAGAGATGTTAAGCTCTCCTTACATATAGGCAATACAAATCAAAACTTTTAAATTTTTCTTTTTAAACCAAATTTTGATTTACCAATTTAAAACATTCAAACAAACATCTTGATATCAAAAAGAGAATATTTGTCTTTTTAAGCATATGATACCAATATGAAACTTATTTTCTATCATAAAGTAAGGGAGTGGGAATCAAATACCAATTGAAAGACAAAATCAAATTTTCTCTCCCTTTATGAAAAACAAACTAAACACATGCATAAGCTTGTTTTAAGATACAAATTGAAAACAAATCAATCATTAGAAATTTTCAAGCTTAGCATAAACAAATATTTGTGCTCTAAGATATAGGAATATAGTAGGCACAAATAAAACATATATGTAAGAAAAAAATAGATACCAATAGACATTGATACTATTGAAATGAAAGCATACATACATAAACACATATGAGTATACAAAAGAATCAAGATTGATACCAATTGAAAGAGTTCAATGATACCAATTGACATAACAATAAAAGCATGGTATAACTCATATCAAAATGAAGAATACGAACTAGTTAAAATGGAAATTTTTGTTAACTAGTACGAAATCCTTCAAGCAAGGAATAAACTAAAATAATTTTCATAAAACACATGTAAATCACATAGCACTTAAAAACACACAATATTCAATAAAGTCCATACATGCTCATGGAAACATACTCATGAGAAATATTTAAAAAAAATGGTGAGTGTACAAGTAATGTGTGACATGGCATTATGAAATTTCCAATTAAGCTCAAAATTCCTTGAAATAATGAAAATTATCAAAATTATTTAATCTTCAAGGTATATGTATGTCTTATATAAACTAAAGCATACATACATATCCAAAACACAATGAGTCCACAAAATATATGCATTAAGGCACGTGGCTCAAAAAGGATGTATATGTATAATAATAATTTGGATAAAATAGACATATACATGAAGTTAAACAAATAAACACGAAATCAAGAAAAACTAAATTTTCACCAAAACAAATTTCATTTCAAGGTATATGTATGAATTGTCAACACAATAAGTATACATACATATCCCTAAACACAATTGAGTCCATATATATAGATTTGCATGAAAGGCAAATGACTCAAAGGGTATACATGTATATCTTAAAGTTTGGCAAAATAAACATATACATGAAATGAAAACTCATAAAATAAATCCAAAAATGGAATACAAGTTTAAAATGCATGAATCATCAAAACTAGACTATACTAGCACATCTAATGGGTTCAAATAAGCATTCAAGCTCAAACATATATAGATTTATTTGTGGCCCACTATATGCACAAGTATACACCTAGTTTTAATGAAAACTAACATTTAAACAAGTAATCTTAACATGAAGCATCAAAACACGATAAAAATCATCATGATAAACATAAACATGATTATTATGAATATCCACATGTTATTAGAACTATAATATACGCAATAGTAACCAAATAGTGAGAACACAAAAGAATTTATCCATATTAAACATGGGTGTCTCATAATAACTAAACATGTATATCACAAATCTAATAAGCATGACATTTTCATAGTAATTAAAAAAAATCAAAACATGCTATAAACAATGATATGAAAAGCATGTAAACAATAAATAAGGAGTTAGATATTCGATACCAAAACAAGAAGGGCACCGCTCTAGTTCTCCAAACCAAGGTGGTCCTCCCACCAAACTTTCCTTGAAAGTGATGCATTCAAAAGGATTCTCTTTAAGCACGGAACGCATCCACTCCAAGGTACGGCTACTCTCACGTCATGTGAGAGCCCACACCTACATCAAAAACAATAGGAGGGGTGGTCTTTGGTACCCTACTCTTTTGGGTCCATGGGGGTTAGTACCTTCTCTAACCCAAACAAATTTCTTTACTAAATTAGGAGTATGTAATCTATCATAGTAAAATTTAGCAAGGTGGCCCATACGTCCACAATGTGTATAAGTGTACACATGAGCATACATGTGATGGTGTCCGTGAGGAGTATGTGTATGCCGTGGAGGGTGTGCACGCATAATAAATGGAACTTGTTTCTTTCGAACCAAGGATTCCAAGCGTGTGTGGTTCATGGCACATTGGCTCATAGTGGAGCCCAAACAATCAACCTTCTTCTTAAGCATGGATATATCATTATCAATTAAAGAAGAGGTGGCACATGCAATAGGTGAAGTGTGTGATACTACCCTAGCATGGCAAACATGAGCATCAATCTTATTTTGCAAAACAATATTGTTCTCTAAACAATCATTCAAATCATTTGAAATAGAAATTATTTTATTTTCCAAAGCAACATTCTCTTTTAAAACAAAATCTATTTTTAAAGATAAGCTTTCATTTTTCTTCAAAATATTTTCACAATCATTATTGTTTTTCAAAAACTCATTTTCTTTAAGTGCAAGATCAAGTTAAGATTTTAATGAATCCCTCTCATTAGAAATCTCCTCTTTTTCTTGCAAAACATTATCAAGTCTAGAGATCAAATTTTTATTTTTATTGTTAAGGCCTAGACTTTTCTTTTTCAAAATATTATATTTTTCAATCAATTTTTCACATACAATAGATAGTTCTTCATTCAAAGCATGGGCATCAATATGATCATCACATGAAGAACTAGAATCAAAACTATCTAGTTGAGATTCTGATTGTACCTCAAGGGAGTCATTCCCTTGGACCATTAGGCATTGTGAGTCGGATTCTCCACTAGACTCCTCTTCTTGTTGGATTTGCAATTGAAGCTTGGAGGTGGTGGTTGTCAACATATTCCACACTGCAAATGCGGAATCAAAGTTAGAAGCAAGCATAAGATATTCTTTATTTAATGTGCTTCTAATGGCCTCATGGGCTTGTGCATTGGTCCCTATATGCTTGCGGTCACCAAGATAACATCTCTTGGTAGCGGCAAGGAAAACATGTAAACCTAGGGTCTTTAGGTACATGGACATCCTATACTTCCAAACAACAATGTTGGAAGGGTCAAAACTAGGTGGGGTCATGAAGTCCATGGTAAACTATATGAGTGTGCAAACAAGCAAATACAAACAATAGATTAGCAAACAAATGGATCTCACTCGTAGGATGTTAAGCCTAAGTATCAGGAGCGTTGGCTCTGATACCAATTGAAAACACTAGAGGGGGGGTGAATAGGTGTAAGTGCTAATCTAGAAACTAAGTGAGCTAAATGCGGAAGCTTAAACTAATTTTGCAACACACTTAATACAACCAACAACTGTAGCTGAATTCCCCGTGAAGGGCTCTGGACTAACTCCTCTTGATTCCCCTAGATATTGGTTGAGGTGCTATGTGAAGCTCTTGTCGGTTAAGTATAAGTTAGGCACACACAATCAAGCCAAGCATATAAGGATGAATAGCAATATGAAATAATGCAAGGCAACACAAGCAAGTATGATGATATGATATGAATGATGCTTTGCACAAATAAACAAGAGAGAGTTAGAGAAATTGGATCAAACGCAAACACAAGGATATGTTTCGAGGTTCGAGCACCTAGATCTACATCCCCGCCTTCACCACCGTGAAGGATTTCCAATCCACTATCTCCCACCGAGGGAACCTCCACCGAGGAGGATTTGTTACAACACAAGGAGTACCAAACTCCTCTCTCAATACAAACACCACCTCACACAAGAGGGGTAGGCCCTTAGCCAAACAACAACCAACACCTCTACCGAAGAGGGTTTACAACCAAACTCCACCTCTCACAAGAGGGAGCAAACCACAAGCCTCAACCTCTACCAAAGAGGGAGCTAACACCAACCCAATACAACAACCTCAACCTCTACCAAAGAGGGAGCAACACAAGAAATCAAGGGTTTACAACAAGTGGTATGTCTCAACCACAAATCTCTTTCCTTTTTCCACAAAACAAGATCCTAATAGATTAGGATAGAAGATATAGCTCAAGTGTGGAAAACAAGTGTTTTGATCAAAGAAAATCTCTTGGAAAAAATACCAAATTGATATAGAAATGAAGAACAATAAACTAATTCCCAAAAACCTATTTTCTTTGAAAATAACAAAACACTTAAAAACAAATAGAATGAATCTTTTTGCTCTTTAAACACTTTTTAAAACTTGTTTTTAAAACCATAGAATGGGAGAAAATCAGCTCTAAAAATCTTGGTTAAAACCCCCAAGAAATGGGGTATTTATAGGCCCATCAGAAAACTAGCCGTTAGGCTGATCTGGCAGCCTGACAGGCTAGCGGTCGGCGGCCCGACCGACCGCTAATGGTCAGAAATATGACCGTTGGACCAACTCGGTCGACCGCCCGGCCGACCGCCAGAAACAGAGAGCAGAGCTCTCTGGTCCGGTCGGCCGCCCGGCCGACCGTCCCAGTGTCTGCCAAACGTGCACAGGCTTGTGCACGTCGGTCGACCGCAAGGGTCGACCGGCCCTTGGTACGGTCGACCCGTGCGGTCGGCCGTCCTGGCCTGTCAGCCACTGTTCTGGGACAGAAACACATGTTAAAAATATTTCTAAAAATCTTTTAAGCTTTGTAAAAATACCCAAAAATAGTTTTATCATTTTGTATTGATATATAAACATGTGATAAAAAGTTTAGCTCAAATATCAAGCATATGAAACTATTTTGTGTCTAATCATTTTTACCAAAAATCAAAACATGTATTTTTATCAAACTTGAATTTTTCAATACATGAATAGGAAAGTCAAAATAAGTTTGTTTAAAAGTTAAGCATGCATGTATAGAATGAAACAACTATACATATATCAATTAAATTTGTTTTGATCAACTATTCATGAAAACCAAAAACCAAACATAAAACGTGTGTGTTTGTGCACTTGAGCATATCAACTATACTAAGCTTTACAAATGGATCTAAACACACTATCTAAACTATGGATACCTAAGTCTTCTTGACGATCTCCATCTTCAAGTAGACCCGATCCAAAAACTCCATCCATGGGCTAGGCAATGTGTGATCTTGAAGCTAGAGCCCTGGAATCACTTGTGAAGCTTCCAAACACCTCTTGTTGAAGCTATCACCAAACTAACATCTTGTTAATGATCTGAAACTTAAACAACACAAGATTATTAGTAAACATAACTACATGAGTTAATCATCATCAAAACTAGAGTGGAAGACCTTTGGGCCAACATCAAGTTCATCGTGGACAACCTGGCGGCAGTGGCTAATCCAGTTGCCGACTCTGACCTCGTCTCTACCTTGCTCAGTGGTTTGTCTCCCGAATATGACTCGTTCGTCACCTCCGTCAACACACGAGTCGACCCTGTACTGTCAGAAGAACTCATCAGCCTCATGCTTAGCCAGGAGATTTATCGTGGGCGTGCTATCACTTCACCAGACTCCACAACCCTCATCTCCCCTTCTCCTACGGTTCATACTGTTTCCCGCACTCCAAGCTACCATTCAGCTCCATCTTTTTTCCGTGGTCGTGGACGCGGCCGAGGCAGGGAGCGCAGTCGTGGTCGTGGATGTTCCTTCTTACCATCACATCGTCCACCGGTGGTCGACCTCAACGCCAGATCTGCAATCGTTTTGGCCATTATGCTAACAAATGCTACAATCGTTATGATGATTCGGCTAACCCAACTGCTCTTCTCCACTCTTATGGGAATAGTCCAGTCGATTCCAACTGGTATGTTGACTCCGAAGCCACTCATCACCTAACGGCTGACATTGCGAATCTGGCGGCTCACTCCGAATTTCAAGGATCCGACAGAGTTCGCATGGGTAACGGGACAGGTTTGCCTATCCAAGCTACTGGTGATTCTTTATTGTGTTCTCATGTTTCTTCTTTTGTCTTGAAAAACCTTTTACATGTTCCTGATATCACCAAAAATCTTCTGTCTGTTAGTCAATTTACTGCTGATAATAAAGTCCTTCTTGAATTTCACCCTGACTCTTGTTTTATCAAGGATCTCTCTACTCGGAAAACTCTACTGTAGGGACAACTTAAGGATGGTCTGTATGTCTTCTCCCTAGGGAATCATAACTTCACCGCCTCTCCCCAGGCTCTTCTCGGTGAGCGTGCATCTTCCTCCGTCTAGCATGAGCGCCTAGGTCATCCCTTCACCAGAGTTGTCTCCAGTATTTTATCTCAGCTTCAACTTCCTTTCCTCCTTGACCGTACTGGTACCCCTCTCTGCATCCCCTGTCAGCAAGGAAAAGTCACCGTCTTCCTTTTTCGTCATCTTCTGCGATTGCTACTGCTCCTTTAGAGCTTATTCACTCTGATCTATGAGGTCCGTCTCATGTGTCCAGTGTAAGTGGTCATTGCTATTATATTAGCTTTATAGATCACTACAGTAAGTATGTTTGGTTTTATCCTTTGATAAATAAAAGTGATGCTTTCTCCATTTTTCTTGAGTTCAAAATTCATGTAGAAATTTTTTTTGGGCGTTCCACTAAAGCACTCCAAACTGATGGTGGTGGCGAGTTCATAAAATTTAAACCTTACTTGTCTTCTCAGGGTATCGCTCATCGCTTATCCTGTCCACACACTAGTGCCTAAAACGACACCGTAGAAAGAAAACACCGCCACCTTATCGAGACCGGCCTTACTCTTCTGGCTCGATCAAAAGTTCCATTTCATTACTGGCCCTATGCTTTCCAAACTGCCTCATTTCTCATCAATAGAATGCCCACCCCCATCCTCCATAATCTCTCTCCCTACCAGAAATTATTTCATAAAGTACCTGACTACCTTTCCTTACGAATTTTTGGTTGTGCTTGCTACCCTCATCTGCGTCCATACCAAACTCATAAGTTTAGTTTTCGGTCCACTTAATGTGTCTTCTTAGGTTACTCGGCTTCGCATAAAGGTTATCAATGTTTGCATGTCCCCTCTGGTCGTATTTACATCTCTCGGGATGTTGTGTTTGACGAATCTTCCTTTCCTTTCCATTCTCCTCAGCCCTCTCTCTCCCCCCTACTCTCACGCCTTCACCACCGATCCCCATCTCCATGCCTCTGTTATCTTCCATTGTTCCAGTCCCCTCTTCTCATGCGGGCCCCATCATTGACTCTTCTCCTCCTCCACTACCACCTCCATCACATACTCTTTCTCCACCACCTCCACCAGCACCCACCGATGAGTCCTTCTCCTCGTCCTCATCCTCAGGCTCTCGTAGCCCCTCCTATCAGGACCCACCATATGGTCACCAGAACACAGGATAACACCAGAACACTAAAAGTCTGGCTAGCTACCCGATATCCCATGCCTACCTATCTCATGGCTGACTTGGCCACCAATCCTGTCAAACCCACATGCTTCACGCAAGCTTATAAAGATCCCAAATGGCGCTAGGCAATGGACACTGAGATGAATGCCTTACTTAAGAATAAAACCTGGTCCCTTGTGCCATACCACCCTACCATGAATCTGGTTGGTTGTAAATGAGTTTTCAAGTTAAAATATAAATTTGATGGTTCTGTTGACAGGTATAAGGCCCGCCTGGTGGCCAAGGGTTTTCATCAACAACCAAGATTAGACTATGGTGAGACATTCAGTCCGGTCATCAAACCGACCACTGTCCGTACTATGTACAGTCTAGCCATCTCCAAGGGATGGTCTATTCGACAGTTGGATGTGAATAATGCATTTTTGCGGGGTTTTCTTACTGAGACGGTCTACATGGAACAATCTTCGGGGTTCATTAATTCCGCTCATCCTAATCATGTATGCAAGCTTCACTGCAGTATCTATGGCCTCAAACAGGCTCCACGGGCCTGGTTTTCTCGCCTCAGCAGTTATCTAGTCACATTGGGCTTTGTGGACTCCAAGTCTGACACGTCTCTCTTCCTCCGATGGGTCGGGACAGATCTTCTTCTGGTTCTTATCTATGTGGACGACATCATCATCACAGGTAATGACTCACGGGCTGTCACTCGTCTTATTCAAGAACTAGGCGGGAGTTCTCATTAAAAGACCTCGGTCCACTGCACTATTTCTTGGGCGTGGAGTGTCATCGTACACCCTCAGGTCTATTTTCTCTCAACAGAAGTACATCCATGACTTACTTCTCTGACTCAAGATGGATGGTGTCAAGCCTGTTAGCTCGCCTATGGCCACTTCCTGTAAGCTATCCAAGATTGTTGGCAAGTCTCTCTCTGACTCCTTTGTCTATCGAAGTACTGTTGGGGCTCTACAATACTTAAGTTTTACCAGACCCGATATTGCCTTCTCGGTGAACAAGGTCACTCAGTTCATGCAAGCTCTAACCGATGAGCACTGAATGTAGTTCATTTATGTATCATTTTCCACTTCCATATCATGCTTCATGTAAATAAAAATAAGGTTTTTATTGCTTTTCTCTCTAATTTTTCAGGTCCACCATTAATGGAGAGGAAGGCCCATAATCAAGGGATTTTCAAGGAATTAATGGGATTAATTAAAGAGCCAAAAGGAAAAGCCCAAAGTCAAGCCCAGATCTGGAGTCGTCCACGAATATCCCCAGCTTTCTAGAAGAGCCAGCGTGGCAAACAGACTGTAACAGAACGGCAACAGAAATCGTTGGCGCAACGGCCAAGATTCTGCCGCGGAAACGCGGCTCTGGCCGCGGATCCGCGGCAAGCATCTGGCCGTTGAGCCAATGTTTGATCCCACGGCCAAGATTTGAGGGCCTCATCCTCTGGAGCCTATAAATAGACCCCTAAGGCCTCTGCAAAAAAGAGGAGAGAATAGGAGAGAAGAGCTTGTATTTTTGAGAGAATTGTAGGGATTTTCTCTAGCTTCCTTTAATGCTCTTGTAATCTTCTTTCTCCTTCTAGAATTCTGCAAAGAGAGAGAGAGAGAGAGAGAGAGAGTGAGTGTGAGATCTTGTAATTGAAGTGGTGACAACTTGAATGCAAGGATTGATCCATCTATCTTCTCATCTTTGTTAATTCTAGTGCTTTACTTTTTTGTACTTTACTTTCTTTAAGCTTTAATTTCCATTGCATTTTCTTCTACCATGAATTGTTGTTTTCTTTTCATTTCAATGTCTAGCTAACTCTCTAACATGGCTAGCTAACCACTAACTTTACTAACTTCTAACTCTTGGGTGATTGCTAATTCATGTGATTCATTGGATGCTTTATTGTGATCTTGTAATTTCAAGTCTCTATTATCCCCAATGAAGATGAGTTACTTTAATTCTTGGCAAATGCTTGTTTTCATTCCATATGATTCATGTGAGCCTCATTTAGAGCCTTGTCTTTAGAACAAGTGCCTTGATGGAACATGGAGATGGAGCACCTAACTATGCTATTTGTTGTACGATTTTCTTACTTCAATGCTAGCTCGAGTATGGCTTTGAATGACTAATGAATCTTGTATCTTCTTCCTTAGCATTCTCTTGAGTGACACTCCTTGATTCCACCATTGAAAATCTATCTCGGGAGCCGATGAATCAATGAGGCTACAAGACAAGCCGAGAAGATCACTCATCCTCACGTGGGAAAGTATTTGACCAAAAACAAGCAAGACAAACCTTTGCCGATGAATCAACATGAGGCATGCATCACCTTATGAGATTAGTAAGTTAGTAAATTAGAAGGGTTAGCTAGTCATGATCTTTTCTATCTAAAGTCTTTTCAAAGTTTTCCTTCTCAAGTTTTCTTTCCAAGCTAGTAAAGTTTTCCAAGTTCTTTTCACTTTCCTTTCCATCCTTTTCCTTTTTATGCAACAAAATCCACAACGAATCTTTCCTCTCTTTTCCATGCCATTTTGTTTTTGTTGAACATAGAAAAACTCTCATTTTCTTTTTCACAACTCAACGGTAAAGCTTCCATCGCGAGCTCTCCCTGAGGATCGACCCGTAATGGCTCATACTACTACGGTGATTCGGAAGGAGTAAAGAAAAATTGTGAATACATTTTGGAGTTTTTGAGCATTACTCACGAGCGTAGAAGGTTGATTCTAGACCATCTCTCTCTGAATATTAGTACACTCCTGCCTTCCGAACAAAATTTTTGGCGCCGTTGCTGGGGAGAGCAACGGTTTTTATTAAAGTGAAGAACTAAATGAAATTTTCTTCTCTGTTGCAAGTTACAGGTTGAAGAAACAGGAAACAAAGTACTGCAGTAACACATAAGTGGTCTTGGGCCTCTGCTCAAGAAATCAGAGACCAAGTACCCTCTGATTTGCCGCGTTTTTTTTGGCCAAAGCCGCGGATCCGCGGCAAAGAGGAATTGACTACTCACTGGTTTTGTGCAGGGTTGCTTACTTTGCAAAAATACAACTGCTGTAAATCTAATTTCTTGTATGCTTTCACCAGGATCCTGCTAATAATCAACAGTAAAACATTTATTGTAAAGTTTAAAAATGATTAGACGTTTGCATTTTTAGGCACGTGTCTTTTCAATTCATTTACTTTACTGTTGAAGAGTGCTGGAGTAAGGTATGTTCACATCACACTTCGAATAGGACTCACTTCTTGGTTGATTTACATCGCTTTGAGTGAACCTTGTTTGCATATATTGTACACTTGCACAAAATTGATTTTAAGGGCATCATCCAATAAACAAGATAAGGTGGGGATTTTATCACCCTTTCCTTGGCCCAAAAATCATCATCCAAGCACTCACAACCCCAAGCTTTTTAATAAAATCTGATAGACGTTGGCCCTAGGGACATCCGGACTCAGTAGTAGATCAACTGAAGTTAGAAATTGTTTTTGATTCATACTCCAGTCAAATCAGTGTCTAAGGTTGGGGATTAAGAGGTTAAGCCTCGAAGATACCGTGGTTTGGCGTAATTAAGGCCCGTTGCTTACGCACGGATACCTCCCACCGTATTTTGCCCCTACCTGGCTGATTAGCTGTGGTCTGACTCGACCAATAACCTTCTTTGGTTCATCGAACAGTTAGGAGTCGTCTAGGTCCAGGTATCCTAGATAGCTTGTGATTGATTTTTCTTTTCTTATTTGTTATTTTCATTTTCTTTCGCTTGTGTAATCGGTGAACGTTGTCTATGATTATGTATGCAAGAGTGGTACCGGGATCCAATTCTGCAAGACTTGTTAGGATTTCTACACTTGCACAAACACCATCACCTGACACAATCCCAATTATGGCAAACAACACTTCGCTTTAAGACAAGTTCTACCCCATTCGCACTTCACTTCCATCATGTATTCTTCTCCCAGTGACCAATGGAAATAACTTTAAGCTGAAGCCACAATTCATAAATACACTCCCACGATTTCATGGCCTAGAGTCCGAGGATCATATTTCTTCATTCGTGAGTTTGAAGAAGTATGTATGATGATGAGAATTTCCCAATTAACTGAGGACGCTGTTAGACTAAGGTTCATTCCCTTCGCGCTGAAAGATATAGCTACGAAATGGCTTTACAATCTTCCCGCTAGTTCGATTTCTTCATGGGATGATTTTGTAAAAGTCTTTCTTAAAAAGTTTTATCCCATTCACAAAACAGCCCTCATGAGAAAGAACATTATACAATTCAAGCAGGAATCCAATGAACCATTCTGGAAATATTTCGAACGCTTCAAAGACTTACTAGCCCTATGTCCTCATCACGGCATAGAGAAGTGGCAGCAGTGCTAAATTCTCTATGACGGACTTGATTACCAAATTAAGACACTCCTTGAAACCATGTGCCAAGGGGACTTTTTAAAGAAAGATGAGAATCAGGGGGGGATCTCTTTGAAGGCTTAGCCGAAAAAATAATTCAGTGGGAGTCATGTCCAGAAAAACCCACTCCCACTACTTCCAGAACTGGTATGCATTCAATAGAATCCTCTATAGCTGCTGAGGCTAAAATAACACAATTGATGAAGAGGATAGAACTGCTTGAATCAAGGGAACCTACTGCTGTAAACCAGGTCAACCCATCACCTGTGGTCAAACCGGGTTGTACCTATTGCCATGATCTCAACCATCTGTTCGAAGAGTGTCCTGTTTACCAGTCTCAAATGTATCAGGAAAACACGAATGCTGCTTACACCAGACCCAACTACAATCTATACTCCAAAACATACAATCCGGGATGGCGAAACCATCCAAATTTTTCCTGGAGTCAGTCTGGTTCTGAGCAACCAAAGCAACCATTTTCACATCAATATCCTGCTCAGCCTCATCAACCCAGTTTCAACCAGAATCCACCAAATTTTCACTCATATCAGAGTCCACCATAATTCCAATCTTATCAGAGTCCACCACATTTCCAAACCAATTTTCAGCCCACATATCAGCAACATCAACCCCAGAGTCATTCAGACAAGAGAATATCAGAGTTGGAAAAAATGATAGAAACCCTATCCAAAACCCAGGCTTCAATGATGACCAACCAGCATCAGGATATGAATAAACTACAGGTCCAGATAGGGCAACTGGCTAATTCTTTAAATGAGAGACAAAAAGGAATGCTACCAAGCCAGCCAGTGCCCAATCCAAAAAATCACTTTCCTCTGCATGAAGTTGAAGACATGGATCCCAGTCAATGCAACACTATTCATATTCTGAGATCCGGAAAGCGGGTAGATAATAAGGTTTCCAATTAACCACCCAAATCAGTGTCCAAATCAACACCTCCTGCTCCGGTACAACCAGCTCAAGACAATCCATCTTCAAGTTCTGAACTATCAACTTCCAAATCTAAAGAAAAAGAAAAGGCAGATGAGCAACCATACAAGCCTATTGCACCATTTCCAAATAGGCTGCAAATCAAAAGCTGAATGCTCATATGGAGAAGATCAGAGAAATATTTAATCAGGTCCAAATCAATATACCTCTTCTTGATGCAATACAATAAGTTCCATCATATGCCAAATTTTTAAAGGAAATGTGCATCAAGAAGAGGAAAGCAAATGTCCCTAAGAAAGTCTTCCTAGCTTCAAACATTAGCGAATTGTTCACTGGGCCAATTCCTGTGAAATATAAGAACCCAGGGAGCCAACCATCTCTTGTATCATAGGACAGACTACTATCAATAGGGCATTACTTGATTTGAAAGCCAGTATCAATCTTCTCCCCTTTTCTGTGTATCAACAACTAGAGTTAGGCAACCTCTGTCCGACCAAAGTTACGATACAACTGGCAGATCGCTCTGTGAAGATTCCCAAAGGGGAGATCAATGATGTCCTTGTCAGAGTTGGGGAGTTTATTTACCCTGTTGATTTCATTGTTCTTGAGACACAACCTGTGTCTAACTCCAATGATCGGGCTCAAACTCCTGTTATCCTGGGGCGACCATTCCTTGCTACTGCAAATGCCATCATAAACTATAGGAATGGATCCATGAGATTAAACTTTGACGACATGACTAGAGAAGTGAATGTCTTCAACATAGACAAACAACCTCGTAAGACAAGAGATCAAACATTTGAGGTAAACTTTGTTGAAAATAATTGTAAGGAAGAGAGTGAAGAATCAGAAGATGAGTCGCTATTTCTTAATGAATTATTTCAAAATGAATGCAATCGTCTTGATGTGGAAGAGCCTAATGTTAGAGTACCCTTTAAAAAGAGAAAATTTGATTTGGATATCTTCACTTTCAAAGAGCCAACCAAGAATGAATCCCATGAGGATATCATTCAAGAACCCCCGATTGACATACTTTTTGAAGACCTCTTCGAAGAAGAACTCATGTGTCTGGATGAACCAACTAGGGATCTGTTGATTAATTGCACATCTCTAAGGGAAAGTGTTGACCTCAGCTTTGAGGAGATATATGGAGATGAGTTAGAATTCCTCGGCATTCACAATGAAGAAGTTTCAAATGAGAAGAGTGGTGATGACAAGTTTTTGAATGAGGATTGTAGTGATATCAGGAAGAAACAACTAAAAAAGGTGAAACTGGGGATGCCGAAGGTTCAAATGACAATACAATTGGCATCCCAACTATGCCCTATAAAAAGGACCCATTGGAATGATGGGAAACGGGCTAGAGGGATAAGACCGAAAAAAGTCCCAGGTGTGGGAGATACTTCATGTTGTACATTTCCCCTGTAAATTATTTTGGGACCCTTTTTGTAAATAATAAAAATAAAAAAATAAAATAATAATAAAAGCAAAAAAAAAATAATAACTTCAAAAATTGGACTTTGGTGCTAATTGGCACCAAGAGTTCCACCTCTTCATAAATCCCTTTTTCAAATCAACCTAGAGTTGTAAATATCCAACTCCAACCTAGGGTAATATTGGGACTTCACCTCTTTCAGCCCCCTATAAATTTCATCTAACCTGACTCTCTCCCCTCAAACCTCAAACGCATCTCAGATCTAAAACAACCCCTTCAAGCGCCGCCCCTTAAATTTTTCTCCTCCACTGTCTCGGCAGTTCTGCCGCGTTTTCGCGACCAGAGCCGCGATTCCGCGGCTGTCTTTACTCTGCTGGTGCGCCGCCACGGTCTGTTGCAGGCGCGTTTCTCTGCTCTTGGCCGATCCAGTGACCGATCATCTGAATTCTTGATCCAGTGCCCTCTGTAAATCGGATTTGATTTCCTCCCACGTATTCCGGGGGTGGTTTGCTTTCTAATCTTCCGATCTATTGTATTGATCTACATTTTTAGCATGGCACATTCTTTGTTTGCTGAGAAAGATTACTCTAAAATCTTTTGTGATAACAATGGGTATGGGCACATTTTCATTGATAGGATTCGTGTATGAGATTGGTACTCTCTTGTGTATGATAATTCCGATAATGATGTATTTTATTGCCCCGAATTAGTGACATCATTTTATAATTCCATTGATCATGCATCGGTTAATTTCAACACATATCAATTCACGGTTCACATGCCCCTAGGAGACATTTTCATCACGCTTCCTCTCCTTGAGGAACTCACTCACGTCCCTTGTTACCCACAACATAGCGACCCCCTTCCCCTCATTGACTACATGACCATTATGGGGGCCCGCTGCACCGAACAAGACCGAGGGCTCAAGGCCGGTACCACCTTCCGTAATGTGCATTGCGTTGGACGATGGATCCAATGCAATATTCTAGGTCTGGACCATACCACTTCTTTTAACCGCCCCGTGCTGCAAATTATTCACGACCTTATGACTAGGCAGCACACGGTCTGCCTCAACAAGACCATCTTCCATTCCATCATTATCAACTCCTCACGCACCCGTGGTACTAAACATTCACACGCCATTTTGATTACACGTCTATGTAGGACTTTCCTACCGGACGCTGTATTTGATGCATATGACCGAGTGTTTGTCGCACACGAGAGGGCCACTAGTGCCTATAACAGTTACTTACATGCGGTCTGGACCCCTAGTGTCCAGCCCGAGGATGTGCCAGTGGAGTCCTCTTCTGAGGAGAGTCTAGAGGAAGAAGATGAGCCCGCATTTTGGCACCAGGACCCCTCTACAGACTCACGTGCATTCATGTCTACCATTTGGCGGGGCATGAAGAAAATTTTCCGGGGACAAGTTCGGCTGAGAAAACGAGTGGAGGAGCAATCATCTAGATTAGACCGTATTGAGGACGGTCTTCGGCGATCACAGTCAGCTGGACCCAGCACCACTGCTGGTCCCAAACGACAACGAGGGTGAAACTGTTCATTTACCTATTTCATACATATTTTATCTTGCATACATTGAGGATAATGCATGAGATAGATATGGGGGGTAGATACTAACTTAGGATTTTCATTTTCTTTTTAGGATTTTTATTTTTCTTTTTAGATTTTGTCTTCTTAGATTTTCATTTTCTTTTAGATTTTTCATTTTCTTTTTAGAAACTTAGGATTTTCATTTTCTTTTTAGGATTTTTATTTTTCTTTTTAGATTTTGTCTTTTTAGATTTTTCATTTTCTTTTTAGAAAAAACCATAAAAAAAAGAAGAGAATTTTTGATCCATTTTTTAAAGAATCAAACTTGATTTTAGGGATTAAGGAAACTCTTAACTAAGATTTCTTAATATAAGTCGAAAAGAGGAGTTTTGTTGGATTTTTAGGTTAAGTAAAAAAGGATAAGAAAGATAGCTAGATTTTAATTCTTTCTTTAGGATATATACATTAAATATATTGACGGATTAATCAAAGACTTAGTGATTCTATTTACATATATATATAATTAATTAAAAAAATAATAATAAATAAATAAAAAATAATAATAAGTATAAATAAATAAATAAAATAATTACTTACCCACTAATTAAGCTGGTTAGCTGTACCTTAAGAAGCATGGTCAGTCACGCCTAAAGGTGGTTAAGTCCTTAGTATTCGTGGCCTAGTTTACTTGAGTCCTTGAACCTTAGGGATGTATCTTCATCTGGTGCCCTAAGACCGACTGGTTTGGGAGTCATCGATAAGAGGCTCGTTACATGGGTAAATTAGAAAGCCTAAGGAAGATAAGGAGATGTAAATAAATAAATAAAATAAAAATAAAAATATTGTATATATTAGTAAATAAATGAACTTTAGTCTAAAAAAATCCTTCATATTTATAGATGTATATATACTAGGTTTGATGGAAAATCCGGTCTTCGCTCTATTCCTTAGAAACTTAACCTAAGTTGAAGACAAAACTCTAAATAGACACTTATAAAAAGAATGACTAGTTTAGGGTAACCCGAAACCTATAGATCAAGTAAAGTTCTTGAAAAATATGGATCCAAAATTTTTCACTAACATTTTTTCTTTTCTTGGATTTTGTGGGTGCAATCCGCTGTAAACCCTCAGGAGACAACACTCCTCTAGGGTAACTTAGAGGTAACGGCTTGTTGCACGCGCTCAGTGCAATCGTGTCACCTACAAAAGTGGTTCAATAATTTAGCTAGGATTTTTTCTCTGTTTTTTTTTGCTCGAGGACGAGCAAAAGCTAGGTATGGGGGTGTGATTGTAGTTCATTTTTGCATCATTTTTCACTTCCATATCATACTTTATGTAGATAAAAATAAGGTTTTTATTACTTTTCTCTCTAATTTTTCAGGTCCACCATTAATGGAGAGGAAGGCCCATAATCAAGGGATTTTTAAGGAATTAATGGGATTAATTAAAGAGCCAAAAGGAAAAGCCCAAAGTCAAGCCCAGATCTGGAGTCGTCCACGAATATCCTCAGCTTTCTAGAAGATCCAGCGTGGCAAACAGACTGTAACAGAATGGCAACAGAAATCGTTGGCGCAACGGCCAAGATTCTGCCGCGGAAACGCGGCTCTGGCCGCGGATCCGCGGCAAGCATCTGGCCGTTGAGCCAGCGTTTGATCCCACGGCCAAGATTTGAGGGCCTCATCCTCTGGAGCCTATAATAGACCCCTAGGGTCTCTGCGAAAAAGAGAGGAGAGAATAGGAGAGAAGAGCTTGTATTTTTGAGAGAATTGTAGGGATTTTCTCTAACTTCCTTTAGTACTCTTGTAATCTTCTTTCTCCTTCTAGAATTCTGCAAAGAGAGAGAGTGAGTGTGAGATCTTGTAATTGAAGTGGTGACAACTTGAATGTAAGGATTGATCCATCTATCTTCTCATCTTTGCTAATTCTAGTGCTTTACTTTCTTATGCTTTACTTTCTTCAAGCTTTAATTTCTATTGCATTTTCTTCTACCATGAATTGTTGTTTTCTTTTCATTTCAATGTCTAGCTAACTCTCTAACATGGTTAGCTAACCACTAACTTTACTAACTTCTAACTCTTGGGTGATTGCTAATTCATGTGATTCATTGGATGCTTTATTGTGATCTTATAATTTCAAGTCTCTATTATCTTCAATGAAGATGAGTTACTTTAATTCTTGGCAAATACTTATTTTCATTCCATATGATTCATGTGAGCCTCATTTAGAGCCTTGTCATTAGAACAAGTGCCTTGATGGAACATGGAGATGGAGCACCTAACTATGCTATTTGTTGTACAATTTTCTTACTTCAATGCTAGCTCGAGTATGGCTTTGAATGACTAATGAATCTTGTATCTTCTTCCTTAACATTCTCTTGAGTGACACTCCTTGATTCCACCATTGAAAATCTATCTCGGGAGCCGATGAATCAATGAGGCTACAAGACAAGCCGAGAAGATCACTCATCCTCATGTGGGAAAGTATTTGATCAAAAACAAGTAAGACAAACCTTTGCCGATGAATCAACATGAGGCATGCATCACCTTATGAGATTAGTAAGTTAGTAAATTAGAAGGGTTAGCTAGTCATAGTCTTTTCTATCTAAAGTCTTTTCAAAGTTTTCCTTCTCAAGTTTTCTTTCCAAGCAAGTAAAGTTTTCCAAGTTCTTTTCACTTTCCTTTCCATCCTTTTCCTTTTTATGCAACAAAATCCACAACGAATTTTTCCTCTCTTTTCCATGTCATTTTGTTTTTATTGAACATAGAAGAACTCTCGTTTTCTTTCTTCACAACTCAACCGTAAAGCTTCCATCGCGAGCTCTCCCTGAGGATCGACCCGTAATGGCTCATACTACTACGATGATTCGGAAGGAGTAAAGAAAAATTGTGAATGCATTTTGGAGTTTTTGAGCATTACTCACAAGCGTAGAAGGTTGATTCTAGACCATCTCTCTCTGAAAATTAGTACACTCCTGCCTTCCGAACAAGCACTGGAGCAATGTAAAACGGATCCTCTGTTACCTCAAATCTACCATTCAACATGGTTTTTTTCTCTCTCGTCATTCTTCTGTACAGCTTACTGCTTACACCAATGCAGATTTGACATGGTCGATCGATGATTAAAAATCTACCAGTGGCATTGTGTCTTTCTTGGTACAAATCTCATTTCTTGGAGCTCGAAGAAGCAGTGTACTGTGGCACGATCTAGCACTGAGGCAGAGTATAGGGCATGGCCAATACTGCAGCAGAGGTCGTTTGGTTGCAGTCATTACTTCGTGAGCTTGGAGTTCTGTAATCTCCCCCAATAGTTCTCTGTGACAACCTCGGTGCAACATATCTCTCTATCAATCCTATTCGTCACTCCCGCTCCAAACATGTTGAGATCGACATTCATTTTGTGAGGGACTATGTCGCCAATGAAGTCCTGGATGTTCGATTTGTCAGCACTAAAGACCAACTAGCAGTCATCCTTACTAAGCCTTTGAGCTCTTTAAGATTTTCTATGCTGAAGAACAAGTTCTCGGTTCTTTTGAACCCGCTTCGCTTGCGGGGGGTGTTAGAGATATCAATGACAACATGTGATCTATGTGAAAGACACCCCTCATGAAATCAATCAGATCCTAAATTCTCTCCATGATTATAGGAACACATGAGACTCATGGGATTCATGTACCATGTGTTTCTCATTCTTTCTCTCAGTCAATATTTCTTATTATTTCTCTCAGTCAATGTTTTCCTATTGTACCTCCTAAATCAGTGTAAACATGTGACCAATATGTGTATATAAATACAACCAAGAACCATAACTAATGGTATCTTGTCTTTACACAAATAAGTCTCCTTCTTATTGTTTATCTTGATGTAGATGAATACTTTGTGAATCATCCACACTTATTCGAGAGTTTGAAGAATGATGCAGAAAAATCTTTATATGTTGGTTCTAAATTCACTAGCTTGTCTGTAGTGTTGAAATTATACAATTTTAAAGCGAAAAATGAGATAATATTGCGTGTGAATGATGTTAGGCCGTGTGTGCCTATTGGATAATATTGTATCAAGGCAGACTCCTAACTGTAGAGGAGATGTTACTGAATTTTTTAATAAATTGGAGTGAATCTCATTTTTAGTGTGTGTGTGTGTGTGTTGAGTCTGTAATGTGAAAGCTCTCAAGTTTGTGTTTCTGTGAATATGTGGCATTTGTGAGCTCTCAGTTTTCTGTTTTTGTGCCATTAACTGCATGTGAGTCTGAGTACTATGAAATAAAAAAATAAATTATCTAAAAAATATATACTTTTACGTCAGTTCCAATAGTGAACCAACACTAAGGGCATGCTTGGTTGCAAGGAAGTGGGCGAAAGTAAGAAAATGAGGAAGTATCATTACTCACTTCCCTATCTGTCCAAACACCGGAAAAGGAAAATAAGAAAACCCCTTTTCCGTTTCTCTTTTCTCTTTTACACAACCATTTCCTCACTTTAGAGTGCTACAGTTAATTTTGTAGTATGTAAATATCATTTGTAATAAGTTGAACACAGAACAGTTAATTTTTTGATCATGTAAATCTCACTTGCATTCTACATTTTTTTCTTAATTAATTTTTATTTTAATATTATTTTGCGGTCAACTTTTCACTTCCACTTCCACTTCCACATTACCATCTAAACACCGGAAAATGCATAACATTTTTCAAACCACACTTCTAACAACATCCAAACACCGGAAAACTTACTAACCAATTCCCAAGTTCCAAATGGAACTATTACTACTTCCTCACATCCTCACTTCCACCCTTAACCAAACATGCCCTAAAAGTAAACATATGACATTGGTTTCTTTAAAAAACCTACGTCATAGCCCTTAAATGGCGGCAATTTTAACCGTCGTCATATACATAGAGATATTATGACTCCTATATACAAGTCAATTGTATGGACCTATTTAAAGTTGGTTTTTAACCGTCATTAAACATGTATTCTATACTAGTGATTGAATAAAAAAATCAACATATTTCAAACTTCTTAAATATTTGAAAATAAATATCAATAGAACCACATCTTAACCAAATAAAACGAATTAAAGTTTGCAACTCTATATTATCAACATGTAAATTTCAAACATTATTTGAACTAAAATAATAAATTGTTTTAAAAAAAAACTTTTAAGATTTTAACTGAAGTTAGGTTGTGTTTGCTTTGTTGGAAGAGGAGGAAGGAAGAGATGGGAAAAAGAAGAGAGGAAGAGGGTTTTGCAAGCTCAAAATCACACTGTTTGGTGGGATGAAGAAGAAGAGGGTGTTAAGGAAAAGAGTGATAAAGAGAGGGATTTGCGCGGGGAACGGTTGCCGACTTTGATCTACAAGCTCATTGCTCTCTTCACCAGCAAATCGAGCGAAAGAAAATTTAAAAAGAGAAGCCCTTAATCCACGCACCCGGCCATGTCAACCCCAATGCCTCTTCTCTCTTCCTCGACGATCCAAACAACAGAGCTCCTCCCCCAATGCCTCTTCTCTCTTCCCTCTCTTCCAACAAAACAAACATGGAAGGATCAATGTTATATTTTGTGTCAAAATCGACTAATAATGAGTGGGCTTGGGCCCATATTTTCTCACAGGCCCAAATTACGGTGAGCTCAAAAAGCACAATGGCAGCGGGCGACGCTACAGTCTCCATTAAAACAACACTCGGATTCTCATTGCAGTCCACTCTCCTCTCCGATCGTCAGCGAATACATTTACAAAGATTTGAAGAGGAAAATAAAAAAAAGGGGGACCTTTTTCAATCACTTCTCCCTTGAGAACAAAGGGGGAGCCGTTCAGTCTTCATCTCCTGAGCTGGGTCGATGCTGGGTGCGTAAGTCCAAATTCCCTCAGATTTTTGAGAAAAGATTTGGTCTTTATGCGCAATTCGTGTGCAATCTTGATGGTTGCTTTGACCGCATGCATGATTTTGTAATTTGGGCTTGTTTGGGTTTGTTGATTGTTGTTGGTTTGGGGTTTGCTGACCCTACCCTGGGGCCTCATTTGATTGGGAATTTTTGTTGGAAAAGATTCGGACTTGGGGTTTAGGTTTAGAGATCAATCGGAAGTGATTGTTGCAGGCAGGAGTCTGAATTGGCATTTGAACACCATAATATGTTCAGTAAACTTCGAATTTAAATCTTTTGAAGTTAGGTTTCTAATAGCAGATCCTGTGATAAAGGTTTCCCCCTTCCCTCATGGTTTGCTATAATATTTGCCTATTTGGGCATTTGATTGTTTTGTTTGCGTATTTATTTTCATTTTGATTTCCTCGTGTTGGAAAAAAACTTTTCTGGTTTTAAGCTAGCGATATGGTCCCAATATTCACTCACCCATAATCAGGTAGATTCCTTGCTTGATTACACCAAAACTGAGAGCTAAAGCACAAGCAAAGTGAGTACCTACATGTCTTGCACAGTCCGAAATAAGAGTTGCAACCTAGATATCCATCAGTTTAAGTTTCAGCAGAACATGAGATCTGCTTTATGAAGACATCTATGAATTTGATTCCGTTTCCGGTCTGTCTATATAGATGCAAATTCAAATACGTACTTCATTGTGATGAGTGTCGGTAAATGGTCCTAATACGAGCACACAGTTTCTTTTATGTATACTTGAACTAAACAACAATGACGAAGGATTTGACAGCACGAGAGAGTTGGGGTGATAGGAGAAAATATGAGTAACAAACTTGCTAGTTTTGCAGCACATTTGAGAACAAAGACAGAATCCAGTTTGGGTAGTCAGTGAGAAGTTAAACTTCACCACTATTTCTTTGCTATTCAATAGTTGGAGATCAATTTCTTACTGTTAATCAAAGAAATGGTTAGATCATCATCAATATCTGTTCAATGAATGTGACACCTTCCTGAGATAATGAAACAGTAACAACAACAATATCATCAACAACAACAACAACAACAACAACAACAACAACAAAGCTTTTATTTTTTTGGGGGTGGCTACATGAATCCTCAACAAACTCTTATTTGCACATAACTAAATGGAGCTCACTTAAGATTCCCGGTTTTTCTGGAAGTGGATATAAGACACCTATGGTTAGATATTTGCATTTTTTTCCAGCCATACTGAAACAAACTTGAATGAAAACAGATATGCTTCAGCAAGTAACTTTCTGTGGGTTTTATGAAAGTAACATATAAATCATTCTAGAAGCAGGTAGTGAATTTGTAGACAATTCTCTAGCTGTTGCCTACTTGATGTCTTAACATTTGTGTGGTAAATGGAACCATTTCTGCTTGTACATGGAATTGTTGTAATGATATTAAAGTCAGTTGGATACAGGCATCAGGTTGATGGATAGTGTTGGGACTTGGGAGCTCTTTGTATTTTTGTATTTTCATTTTGTTATGCTTGTGCTTAAGACAATGTTTTACATCTATTTATCCCATCTCAGATGTTATCTGCAAGAAAAAAAAACCCAAGAATATTGGGTTTGCACTACCATATCTCCTTAACTAGTCCCCACTTTATCAAATCTGCTGGTTTTTCTAACATAACATGTAAGGTGCTTTATGCTACAAATACGTCACATCACAAGCATTCTTCAAATTCACGGATACTATTCAAGCTTGTATGAACTTACCATAGTTTCTTCTTAACTAGTTTCTAGATTTTTCTCATTTTCGGTTTAATCAACCTAGCATGTAAGATGCTTTGTTTACATAATAGCATGAGCTTTCTTATAATTGGTATAACTTTTGTATAGTATGCATACTTCTACATCTTAGCATTCATCATATGATAGTTTTCACTACCTGATGTTTCACTTCTGCATTTTGACTGGGTCAAATAAGTTTCCAACCTTCTTTTTTTTATTTAAACCGATCTTTGGTCCAACTCCCATTTCAAAAGTTTGATATCAGGACATAAATACCTGGCCTTTCTTTGTCATTTCACTTATATTGTTTGTGATAGATGACTGCAACTCCTCGTACTGGACATTGCTGTTTTTCTTCTCCAACTACTGTCTTTCCCAGCATATTGAGTTGCTCCGTTCATTGTTGTGGGGGTCAAAATGTCCGTCTAAGTGGGTGGTCTCTCAACCCACCTTATGTCCTTCTATGTTGCACACCCCTGCTTTGCCTGGTGTCATCTTCACAAAGCATTTGGCGCTCACATAATACAGATTACTATCATGTTGACGCTTGACAAATGTTGAAAAAGTTTCATTATCCACCTACTATTCCAGTTCCCTTGGTGACGACAATGGGCATTAGGTCATACAGTATGGCTCTGTATTCATTCCTTATTGAGGTAATGGCGTGATGACATCTTTAGGGTACAAATGACCTAAGTGATATAATGCAATCATCTATCTGTAGGCATAGGGAGTTGCTGAAAATTTAGACTTGTTCTTGCAAATAGATGCCTTGAAGCATCTTCATAATCCCCTGAAGTTTTGTTTCCTAAGACTTTTTAGAAAAAGACATGTAAATGAAATGTGCGGTATATTGTATGTTTTCACATAGCTATTGATGTTGTTTGTTCTACTTCTCATCTTCATTACCATTGCTTATGTTGAACATGGTGATGTTGCCTGCTAAAATTCATCACCATTAAAAGCCTCTCAGGCAACTCTTATTCATCCTTTTAGGATTAATGGCTTAGGACCATGCCTTGACTTCAATCACTGAATGAACCAAATCAAACACCAAATATAAGTGGTGGATGACACGCCCGTCCTTATTCTAACCGGAAAGTGTTGGTAGACTGTACTGCTCTTGCCTGTGCTTATGTTTTTTGTGTCTATGCCTGAGCGATGCATGCTATTTATGTTGCACTCTATGTATACGAACCGACGCGTGCAAGATATTTGGTGGACGCATGTCCGACATATCCAGCCCATTTCGGGCCTTGGGCCAACTTGGAGACATTGGATTTTGGCTGAATGGTGTTTAATTTTCAAGGTTTACAGGATTGGAGATTTACAGTTCATATGAAATTGCATTCATATGATTTGTTGTTATGAATGTTATATATATGTAACTAGAGTTCTTTTAGATTTTGTGTGCCCACGTATATGTGGCTTGCTGTATCCGTGTCCCTTGTTCGTATTTATGCAACATAGCGTGCTATTAATTCCATTTCTTGATTAGATGTCAACTCCTCTCATTTACTTTGCTTGTAGAAATTTCAGATACCTACATATCCTTCCTTACTGTCAGTTCTCATATAAATTGGACCTCGCTGACCCTTATGTATACATATGAGTGCACACTTCTGCACACACATTGTGCTTCTTCAAAGCTCAGTTAATAATATGCAAGTTTTTTCCCCTTCTCACCTGAATTCACACACAACTCTCTCCTTAATGGTCATTAACTGTATTGCCTAAAGCCTTTATTGTTCATCCTTAGCTATAAGTACTATTTGGAGGTTAAAATGTCACGTCAACTGTCTCTAGGTAGGAAGTTTTGGGAGGTGTATTTTGGAATGTGCATTCTGATCAAATTTGGAGTGAAAGAAAATTCGCATTGGTGATTCCTCTGTCTGCCGTTTGGTTTCAGCTAGTTTGTTTCTTCTCTCATCAGTGATCTATTTTGTTTTGATCCCCATATTCTCTGAATTATTTTATGTTTAGCACGTATGGCAAATCAGTTGAGGACAAAACCTACTTATTAGAGAATCTTCTTAGATAGGATTAATCTCAGTACATTTCCACCATATATTTAATATCTCCTGTCTTGTTTCTTGATACGTGATACATGCATTACCCATCCTCTATGGTCTTTAATTTTATCCTCTCTCCATAAACATAAGTTTTCATTTCTCCTTAGTCGCTTTTGTTGCATCAGTAGGTTCATTTTATCTCATATCTTGATATCAGTGTAGAAAAATTTTTAGTTCCAAATTCAAGGTACTGAGATCATTTAGGGCGTGTTTGTTTCGCCGCAAAACGTCGCAAAACGCAAGTCGTAAAACTTCTTTTTCATTTTTCGTTGTTTGTTTCGCTGAAAAACAAGTTGCAAAATGCAACTCTTCTTTTCCTACTTGCAGTTGCTACAGTTAAATTTGTGGTCATGTAAATCTCACTTTTACACACATATTTTCTCACTTGCAGTTGCTACAGTTAATTTTGTGGTCATGTAACTCTCACTTTTAGTACACTTACAGTTCAAAACAGTTACTTGATAATTAATATATAATTTAATATTATTAAATATTTAATATTTTTAATAGTGTTCAATTTCTTATTTAATTATTTAATTATTTTATATTTTTAATCTTTAATTTTTTATTGTTTTTAATATTGTTTTAATATTTAATATTATACTATTTTAATTTAATATTTTTATTTAATATTTTATTTAATACTTTATTATTTTATTAATACTCATTTCATTTTTATTATTTTATTTAGAGTTAATATTTTATTTATATAACAATAGTATACTTTAATATAAAATTACTATATATTTAATTATTTATTTTTTAATATAAAAAATTACTTTATTAATATCATAATATATTTTATTATTATAGTAATATTTTATTATGTTAATATTGTAATAATAATTCAGTATAATAATACTAAAATAATAATTTATTATTAAATTATAATTATATTTTACTTTGTTAATTTTATATTTCTATAATATTACAATAATATTATAATAAAATTTATATTATAATAATTTTCAAGTATTTTTAATATTATAATATTATAACTATATTTTATTATTGTTGTAAGATTTTTTAATATTTATATTTTATTAGTATTCTTAAAATTTTATTAATATTCTTTAGATTTTCTTAAAATTTTATATTATTTATTTAGTTAATATTTTAGTAATATTTTACTATTTATACTAATATTTTATTAATATTATTATTATAAATAAAATATTAAGATTATTAATTTTTTATCTCAAATTTATTAATCCAATTTAATTTGTAATAGTAGATTTAATTTAATAATATTTATAATATTTAAATCACTGCTACAGTTAATTTTGTAGTCAACTTTTCCACTTACACATTTACATTACCAACCAAACAGCGTAAAATACAATATACTTTACCATTTACACTTTCACTTTATCAACCAAACACTGTAAAACACAATATATTTTCTCTGCTACAGTTCACCTTTTCCATTCTCATTTTACGACTTACGACTTGCGACGTTTTGCAACGAAACAAACAGGCCCTTACTCCTGTTACCAATCAGGTGGGACTTCATTGCTGATTCTCTTACTAGGGTGAAACCTAACTATCTTTTCTTGCTTGGTAACGATTATCGTTTTATCTTGTTCCATCTCTTTGGCTCTGTGCACTATGTCACTGTAGTGGCATACTTGATATCTTTTTCCTCCATTTGTAGCTAAGTTATTTTTCTGCACAAGAATTTTCTTTTGCATTCAGCTGCGATTGGCAGGTGATGACAGCGATTAGTTAGGTCTAGAGCACTTCCAGATCTAGGTTGACATTTTTTTATAATTTTACTGACTGTATTAATTGTACTGCCAAATTTAATTTATTCATGCTGCAAATTCCCTCATCAAATTTTCTCTAATTGGATATGATACTAGATGTTCATGGTGGCGGTATTTATTTTCTATTCTATATCATGCTTAGCTAAGATTCTCCCCTTTTCCACAGTTTCCAGAAGTCCAAATGTCTTATGAGGACAAAGTGATCCCAAGGAGTCCTTCACCAAAGACCCCAACAATCTGCATTAGCTCCAGTATGGAATCACCTCATACCCCTGGTCAGCAATCTGGGACCTGTATGGAGTCTATGGACCTGTGGCCATCCTCTGGGACATTGAGAATTGTCCAGTGCCAATCGATGTCCGGCCAGAAGATGTGGCTGGCAACATCAGGATGGCCCTCCGGGTGCACCCTTTCATTACTGGAGCAGTGACACTCTTCTCAGCCTACGGCGACTTCAATGCCTTTCCTCGAAGGCTTCGTGTGGGCTGCCAGAGGACAGGCGTGAAGCTTGTGGATGTCCCGAATGGTAGAAAGGATGCTGCTGACAAGGCTATCTTGGTTGATATGTTCTTATTTGCACTGGACAACCGACCACCCTCCTCAATCTTGCTGATATCAGGTGATGTAGACTTTGCACCAGCCCTTCATATCCTCGGCCAACGTGGGTACACTGTCGTCATTGTCATCCCGTTTAGAGTTGGCGTCTCGTCAGCTCTGACCAACGCTGGGAGGTTTGTTTGGGATTGGCCTAGCGTGGCTCGTGGTGAAGGTTTTGTTCCCCCAAAGACCTACATTCCCCGTGGGCCTGACATTGCTGGCCATCTCATAAGCTGCAACTCTGGCGATAACCCGGATGTTCCAAACGAAGAAGAGGCTATTGTTTATGGTGGAATTTCACAGAGAAGCCAAAGCTATTGCTACAACTCAGTTCAAGAGTGTAGCTCCAATCACGTGACTCGACCTTACACGCCTTCTTCAAGGTCCCAGAGCCTGCCTTCGGGCTTGAATGAAGTTCGAACAGAAGATCAAAATGGGATGCAAGACTGGTGGGTTCAGCCAGGAGATATCCAAGGTTTGAAGGGACAGCTAGTGAAGCTCTGTGAGATGTCTGGAGGAACTTTGCCTCTCATCCGAGTCCCGGCTGAGTATCTCAAGAGCTTTGGGCGTCCGCTCTACATGGCAGAGTATGGAGTTTATAAGCTGGTGAGCCTCATAGGCAAGATGTCGGACACCTTTGTCGTCATGGGACAGGGACCTAACAAGCTGCTTCGCCTTCGTAATAACAGAGACAGGCAGATGAAGAAGTGCCCTTGCCATCCAAGTATCAGCATCTTGAGGAAGGATCATAAAGGGAAGGGACCTGCTGAGGATTGCATGGATACCAACGTCTGCCCTAACATGGGCACCTCCTCGGATGACTTCTCAGATGACAAGAGGAACGATAACTTTGACAATCGGTTTGATAATTTCAGGCAAGAAGTGCAAGAGCTTCTCGTATGTTTTGATTATCCTTCAGTGTTTTCGAGTCTCTCTATGAGCAGCGTTACAAGAGGGCTCTCGACTTCCTGAGCTTCGGACTAGATGAGTTCGAGGAACTGATGGAGAAGTGAAGGCTGTAGTTGTGTTGTTTGAAGACCAAGAGAAGAAGAGGAAATTTCTTCAACTAGAGTCATAAATTGGTAGAGAGAGGTCAGGTAACTGATCAAGTCACTGTATCTTTTCAAAGCCTTGTTGTAGATATGGCAATGTTGTCTTGTATCCCCATCATACTTTTAGATGGTTGGAGTGATAGATGTTTGCTTGCAAGGGTTGCTCCTCAAATGTCCGTCGATGACAAGAGGATTGCTATCTTAACATCTGACTGTTTATAAATGTACAGGTTGTAAAAATGAGTTCTTGCATTTTATTTTTCAGTTGTGTGTTGACATATTGTGATAGTTCTGAAACTATACTTTCATCTCTGATTACTTCTCTTCATTTTTATTTTGGAAATGTTGCTTTGAACTGTTAAGAGTTGATTTTCATTTTAGTGGTGCTGAGCTCCACCAGTCTAATCTCTCAATCCTGTAGTGTAATCTTGGTTGAAATTTTTTTTGCAAATTTGGACGTGTATGAAGAGAACTTGAAGAAAATTGCTAATTGGAAAGAAAATGGAACTCAAAGGTATTATACTTGGATTGTGGGAGTTATTAACTCTGCTGACAAATCGCCTTTCAATTAGAATACCTTTAACTCATGGTTAACTCAAGAACAGGAAATTAAACACTAATGGGACAACAAAAAATGTACTTTGCTTGTGATGGAATGTAAACTCTGATACAAGAATTGTTTTCAGAAGGCTAGAATTTGGTGTGAAGATATGGATTCAGGAGGAAGTTACAGGGGCTCACTGGTTTGAACTTACTTCCCGACGAGGTTGCGTGCGCGCCGATTCGCTCCTTTCACTCTCGAGTTCAGCTCGTCAACGTCGTCGTTGAGAGCATCCAGAGATTTGTTTTGCCTGCAGGTTAACCAAGAAAAAGGTTCAGCTGGGACTTGATTTGTAACTCAGACATGGGCTAGTTCAAGAATTCTAACTGACCTGTCAATCTCAGAACCCATGTCAAAAGCCATGCCCTTGAGCTGCCCCAAAACGCCACTCAAATCGTCGAGTGAGTCATCCTGTTTTGCTCTCTCAATCTAACAAATACTCAGAACACATCAAGCAATGATCAACATGCTAGAAGAGAGTTATCATCTTAAATTCCAATCATACACACAAACCTGGACTTTATCCATTGCACTTGTAGGTTCAGCATACTGCCTGTTTTTGCCTCTAGGGCTTAGCCCCAGCTTCTCTCTCTGCTCCATGTTGTTTTTCTTCTTCTTCTTGAATGAATCATCTGTGTTTCGCTCGATAAAATCAGTTACAGAGCGATTGAGAAGGTCACTGTTAAAATATAAATACCTCAACCCTCATCTCAACTTCGAAGTTTTGGTGTAGCGGCAGAGACTTTAACGGTCACAAATGAGAAACAAATTGCGGCATATGAATGCTAGTTAGCTAGTACCTTTTGAGATGACAGGTCCCTTTATTTGGCGAGTTTTCTTCGCCTTCCAAGGCATAGAAAAGATGCCTCCAAGACTTCCCAAAAGTGACTCACCCTGTAATAAAACACATGAATCAAGAAGTTAACCATCATGACAAACCCTATAATGGGAGATGTATATTTGTAACATATGAGAATTTACTAAAATTTAAGACTAAAACAAGAAAGGGTTTAAAAGAAAAATATCAGGAATTCCTAAAAGTCATAAAAAATACTTCGTGTTGGAAGTCTATTATGATTTAGGTTATACAGATGGTCGATTTTCTGCCAAAATACAAAACGTTCACGAAGAAAAGACCAATTTATGCACCCATTACAACGAGAGAACAATGATAATGGATTGTCATAGAAATATGCTTCCAAAGACGAGAAGAATCATGAAATCAATATTTGTGATACAAACGTATGTGTGTAGGGATATATGTAGATTGTCAGCACATGTGGATTTAAACGGATATATGTATGCATGTGTATGTGTTATGTACTCAACACGGAACAATTTCAGTAACACGCATGAAAATAACAAACATTCCAAGTACAGGAATCTACTGAAGATAAAATCACTCAACAAGAAGTATCGGCAAAATCACAAGATACTTAAAAAGAGTGAGGACAATCCATACCCTACTAAGATCCTGGTCGATTTTTGTACACATCTCATGAGTTCGGTTAATCTGCTCACCCTGCTCATTCAGCATGACGAGTGTCCTGTCAGCATCTTCTCTGATTGTTTCAGCAATCCTCACACAGCCATTCAGCGCATCAGTGGTCTCCTCAGCCTTGCAAGCAGCATAGTTTTCTAGTTCTTGAACAGACTGGTTCTCGAACCCTCCCGAGTCCTTAAAGCCATTCTTGTACCCATTCTTCGAACCTAATGAGGAGGAAGCCCCCTTCGCAGGTTTAGCCTTTGATTCGCCATCAGAATCAGAATCAAAGGGGTTGGCAATCTTCTTCTTTATATCAGCTTTAGGCGGCATGATTGCGAAGAAAGTGGACAAACAGTGAGGATCTGATCAGCAATGGAAGTTTGCTACTTTTTCCCTGGAAAAGAGAATCAAATGCATTTTTCTGTGAGTTAAATTAACAAATTAAAAGAACAAAAATAAACAAGCACCAAATTGTAAACACAAGAAAATGTTATTTCGAAAGGAAAAACAAATCACAAATTGAGGAACAGAATTCAAAAATAGAAAAATTCAACGTGAATGAATGAATTACATACCTTCAAAAAAACCCAAATGGGTTGAGTTTCAATGTAAGTGAGTAAGGTTACAGAGAGAGGAGTCTCCTCCCAGGCGCAATCTCATCAAATATCCTGCAACCAGAACATAATTCAGTAAACACGAAAGCAAGGTCTGAAGCAAAATTTGAACCACACTATGACTATTTTCTTTCAGAATGGATGAGGATGAGAACATACCGCTGAGTCGCTGACGAGATAATTGGAGGGGAGGATCTCTTCTTCTTCCTCGCTCTTTATCTTCTTCTTTTATTTGCTTTGAGAGAAATATGACCGTTGAAGGATTTTTGCTTATTTTTATGCTTCCATTCTCGGAGAAACTAAAAATAGATGGATGCACATTTTTTGTTGAACAACAATTTACATGAGATTTTGTGCTTACCTGGTCAACGCTGGTTCTTCAGATTGGGCAAAAATAAAATTGAGGTCTCCCAAAATTTATCCTCGTCACCCAAGAGAAAAAGCAAGAAAGAAAGAAGAGAGAACAATAGATTTCAATAATAAACTGCTGCACGATTCATTAGTTTTAAGGACTTCCATTAAATTTTTTGTCATAGAGAAAACTTGATCCTGTACATTAACAGCAAAATCTACCCTGGCTCATATGAATAAACAATCTCATCAGGATAAAGCATTGATCAGGAATTCAATACACAGTGGAGTTAACCAGAACTAACAAACTGAGAGTTGAAGCCATATGAGAGTTGCTAACGCTGAAAATTAATGAGATATAACCTCCAAATTTATAAAACATAAGTTGCGATACAACCTGTCTTCTCCATCACAAAGCTAATTCAGGATGCAAGAGGCATACACTCATTACACAGAGTGTTCTCCTACCAAATCCTTTGGAGCCGAACCTTCAAGAATTACAAAATGTATTAGCCCCAGCCATTTGCTGTTATGAGTAACGAAGCTTTCATGACTTCATGGGTTTTCCACCTTCAACTAGTTGCCGCTTCATGTTGCTTCTTTACCATGGCAGCATGCTTCGACCCAGCAACATGAAAGTCGTAAACTTTCAGGCTGTTCACAACGACATTGCAAATGATGCATATCTTCACTTTGTTAGGCTCTGTTCCTATTTCAATAATCTTCCTCTTCTTTGTCTCCAAATCTTCCTCCGAGGTTTCCTTTCTTTTTGTTCGCTTGCTACTTGCAGCTTTTCCTTTGTCAGAGACTGGAGCTTCCTTCTTCTCCACGGGTTTTGTTGTCGCTTGGGCTCTCTGGGTTTTAATGTGATCAACTCTTGTAGTTTCTGTAGATTTTTCTTGTGCTTTTCCCCTTGTTTGTGGGCGTTGAGGACTTCCTGCCTGTTGCAGTCAATCTTACAAAACCCACAATATGCTGATTGTACTACCTTTGGTAGTCTTAGAGCCCTTCTTTGTGCCACGTTCATAGTTTGGTTGGTTCTCTGTTGAGGGGGTACAACATGAGGTGGTGGGGCTGCATGATCCGGTTGGTAAGGTCTTCGTGGGACCTGTAAGGTGTAGTATTACTAGATAAATTTCATGAAACACGGCTAAAATAAGAAAAATAAATATAAATTAGCCTTTACTATTAAAATATTTTTACAAGTGCTATGCATGCAATTATAAATACACGTAGTTCTGAGCAATTACATAAACACCAAATGCAGGAAAGTAACAGGTAGATTGCATCGTAATACTAGCCTGTCCATAAGCACAAATTAGGCACGCTTGGTTGTGAATGTTATTGTTTAACGACTGCATGGATGCATGCACATATATGTACATTGTACACAAATGGTGACACAAAGATGAGTTCATGCACCAAGTACCCTGATACCAGTCGGTACATATTATATACAGTAACAAAGCTGGCAGTGCAGAAGTTGGACTAAAGAACAATTTGTGAAAATTGAAACTTGGAATAAATTTTTTTTATTACACAAGAATTAATCATACTGACCAAATTGACAATCCATGCCACTGACAAAGCGGGATCAAAAGTTCTGGGGATTCTTCCCTACCCATTTATCACTTTCTTATTTCAAAAAACAATATGACGTTTATTAAGATTTATGAGTTGGCCGCATGTAGACAGTTGAATATTTGATTTAAGTCCAAACTAAAATTAAAAAGAAAGTTTCATAACTTGAATGTGAATGGTCAGTCCTATGGTCAAATTGTGCTGGTGAAGATCAATTGGATTCTTGAACTAAAAAGGCAATCTGCCACACTGCTCGTCTAGGTCAACAGAAGCTACATGGTCATCATGGAGCGGTTTCAGAGGACCAAGGATGTGCTGAGGACGTTGGTAGCAGAATTGCCAATAGATTAGCACAGATTATTTGAGAGTATCACTAATGCATATCAATTACAGTATTTGTGTTAGACAGTGCTAACATTTATCCAATTAGCAGATTAATTGAAGAGCAGCTGAGAATGGGATTTCATGCTGCAAGTATTTTAGTGCTTTTCGTTATGAAGGTCAAGGATTTGATGATGGAGCCTTGGGCTGCGCTCTCAGGCACAAGTATTTAATGACAACAAGATGACTTACATCAAAAGGTCTGCACAACATTGCCTAATGAACATGGCGATGGTAAATAGATTCAACAAGTCAATTATTACCACCAAGAATCTATTTTTCACCAGTGTGAATCTGTTTACTGCCAGGTTGTTCATGGATGGATTTCTGACTATTGAATATGCACACATCACATCTGCAGAAAATTTTATACGCTGTCATTTTGATGATGGAAAATGTTTAGTTGCCATTTTTTGGACTTCCATAAACTACCCCAAATAAGCATTATGTCCCATCAAATAAATATTGATGGTGAATTTGAACTTGATGTCTTGCTTCTCACTCTTCCTTGGAGTTGGGGATGTACCAAGCAAGATTGAAATACATCGAGTTTCTATACTTTCAGAATTGAGTTGAATTAAATCTGGAGAAATCTACTTGAATGTTATCTATAATACTAAATATTGAAATAGACAGGGTTTGAAGATCTAGAATTAAAAAGAAAAAACTAATGACCCAAAGAAATGGCCACAGCAAGTAGATTCCCCAAGTCAATCAGTCCTTACCCACAAATATTATGTTTCTTACATGCAAGAAGCTATTTCTCAAAGGTGACAACCTAATTCTCACAGACAAGAACCCACTTCTTACCGAACAGCAAGAATCTATTTTATACAGGAGTCAATTTGTACATGTCCAAGACAATTCAACAGATTATTGACTACAACAACCATTAAGACATCACGTCAGCAAGTTTTCTGTGATGCCATATTGATGGTCGATCAGATGGATTCCAAGACTTTTTACCCAAAAGTCCAGCCCTACAAGTAGACCTTAGCAACTCCACAGCCAAAACAAGAGCTATGATTAACTCTTGAATGGCTTGAAATTATTATATCTCAAGCACCTTCCTCACACACAACTGATGCGGGACTATGCACTTCTGTGATCGTACATACAAAGTCCAGATACTACAAAAATACATAATTGCACTATTCTAGGGAGTATATACTCCCAGCAAGGCAGCAAAAAATAGCTGTTACGAACAGCCTATAGCATAGAACATGGTCATAGTATCAGATATTATTGCTCTAACAATTCAATCTTCTGATTCCGTGAAGTAGAATTCTTCATGTATAAAGGAATTTGAAATGAGCTTTCCAGTATGTAGAATTGTCGCATTCACTCTCTACCCTTTGTTATAAAAAAAAAATAGATTATAGGATGTAGTTGAACAGACAAAACCTCCACTTTTGTCATCAAGGTCCATGGGATTTAGATCTTTCTATAACTATGGTCTACAATTAAATGCTTTTTTACAGAATACATAAAGTGAAGTTTGAAATTTCACTGCTTGTTCTGATCTGAACATGAATGCTGACACCAAAGTCGTGTTTAATGGCATAGGAGCTGTGAAATTTAACTTACTGTAGAATGTTGTTCCTAAAAATATAGAATATGGTATCTTTGAAGGTTTGAAATCTTGACATTGTATTGGCCGCAGGTTTTCTATATCAAAATCAGCAATACAGGCAATCATCAACTGCAGTCCTATCGGCAATATTGGTATCATGTCCGCCATATTGGTCATATCGGTATTGTACATATCAGAATCTGGTGATATTTCAAACCATGATTTCTCTTGTAGTAATGACTTATGCGTGCACGCAGCAGTACCACAAGTAGAAGAATTTTTTCCACTAGCTTGATGGAACGTTCGTTATGATTAGTATGCCAAATAACACAAAAGCACATGATCACAATGATAATAACAATGGAATATTAAATTACTTCTCAAGCAGCTCTATTAAATTGGAACTGGAAACTTACGAGGCAGGCTTGTCAGAAGTTTATACGCTAAAGACAATTCCACAACGATAAAACTACCCTAACCAAATCAGATCAAGTCATGATTTGTCTCTTATATTGCAAGTTTATAGGCTCAACTATTTTTTCTGAGTAAGTTTTGCAGGAAAGACACCCAATTGAGGAATAATCAAGCATGCAACTCAGAGATTATGGCATGGATAAGTACGCCTGGAAAGGGTGTCCATGGATGGGCCACACTCAAACAAAACTATGGCGGAGGTCAACTTAGTAACCGTGAGATAACATCTTAGGAGCTCTATCCTACTTGGCTACAGGGCTTAAACAAAACCGTGCTTAGAAAGAAGTGGGAAGGGCACATCCTTACATCCACTTTCAATAAAATTACTGGTTCAAAACTTCAATGTTGTTAGGTTGTGGCCCCAGCGTTCTGGATTGCAGTTTTATGCATGATGATTAACTCCCAGTATTATTTGCAATGAACCCTTTCTTGGTGGTAGTGTGACTCGTTATGCGTTGTCTCCTCTCTAGAGCTGAAGGTGCATGCGAAAAAAATATAAGAACGTACTATACAATTGAATCAAGACTTGAACTAAAATAATTTTGGGCCATAACAAGAACACTAACAGAAGTTAGATAATAGGTATAGCAAGTCTTTTTATTTTGTATTTAACAGTTTGTAATTCCAGGACCTTGACACAAATCTCTTAGCAGATTGGTCATAGAAGAAGAAAAAGAACAAACCGAATAGAAAAGCTTATAGCTTGTTGAACTTCGCTAACGTCTCCACCTAATTGCACTGGCCCTCATTTATTTATTTGGAGAATAGGTGTAGCCTGGTCAATCAAAGATTTGAACCGCAAACCTCCACATTCAAAGAGGCTTTACCACCGTGCTTCAATGGTAGTTGCAGAACGCATTGAAACATCATTGCATTATAACCACCCAACAGACCACTTGAGTGCTGGAGAAAATGAATTTCCTTTCTATGAATATCAAATATAAACCCAAAACTGGTAATTCAATGCAACGTTATAAGCAAAAGGTCACAAAGCACTACGAGATAAATTTTTTTTTTTTTTCCCATCAGTTTTTTCTTCGAACCATTTGTTATCTTTAGCTTATGAGCAAGAAAGAAGAGCCCTCAAAAGATCCAATGACACTGTATTCTTAGCTCCTCAATATTCATAGTCCGTACTCTATTCCCAATGATCAAGCTGCTAATGATCGAGCATTCCAAATATTACAACAGATATTTTTGCACATGCATCTTGCAATCACAAACTTTTCAATCACCAAATCAACAGCCCACGCAAATATGCTTGTACCACTAAACTTCCAAAAAAAAAACCACCATCCTTTCCAAATCATCCACATTTTCATTATGATCTAATAAAAACAAACTAGAACTTGCAGCACTACTCTCATGCAGCACACAACATGTCAAACTATATTTCAACCCAAATCAAAACAAATGCACGCAAGAAACCGATAGAAAGGAGACAGCTTTAGTTCTAAACTTTTAATCAAAACCCTAAAAAAGAGAACTTTGAACGAAAAGGGAAAAAGCCCTAAATTTGCTCACCGGCCCCGTATCCAACAGGATCGACCCCGTACTGCCGAATCGCCTCCTTCACGGCGAACCCATGCGGCTCAGCTCTGATCCTCTCGTAGTAGTACGCCACTAGGCCCCCACCAGCACAGGCACCGGCACCGGCGGCGGGGCCCACCGAGTAGCCGCCGTGCGGGGCGTCGGGGTCGCGGTGGTGGGGGTTAGGGTTAGTAGTAGGAGGCGTAGGAGGAGTAAGTGGGGGGGGGGGGGGGGGGGGGCTGCTAGGGGTGGGGGGGGGTGGGGATGGGGGCGGCGGAGCAGCGTAGGGGTTGTAGGAGGGGTGGTGGGGCTGAGGCGGCTGGGGCTCCGGCCACCTGGCGGCATAGTCCATGTGGGTGGAGAAATGGGTGAATTTAAAAAAAATGGATCTTTTTATTAACTTGGTTTTTGTCGTCGAGCTCCGATAGTGCTGGGAGGGAGCAGGTCAGGGCTTAAGTTGTGAGGAGAGTGAGAGTACCGCATGGTGACGTGGCAGCGGAGGAAGGTATCTGGGCCGACATGTCAGTAGGTGAGGGTCACTGTTTATATGGTGATTGCTGTATTTGTGAAGATTATTATTCTGTTTTTTTCCCGCTTTTTGTAATAATAATTATTCTTTTTGTCATGTAACATGCATTTTGTTAACGTCGTGAAGATGCCGGGCAACCCACGTACTTTTTGTTGATTCAAAAGATTAGATAGAGAAATCACCGCATTAGCAAAATAGTGTTTTTTTTTTTTTTTTTTTTTTTTATTGTAGAAGCGGTATGTTGTTCTCTTTGCATAAGGGCCTGTTTGTTTCGTTGCAAAACGTCGCAAGTCGTAAGTCGTAAAATGAGAATGGAAAAAGTGAACTGTAGCAGAGAAAATATATTGTGTTTTACGGTGTTTGGTTGATAAAGTGAAGTGTAAATGGAAAAGTATATTGCGTTTTACGGTGTTTGGTTGATAAAGTGAAAGTGTAAATGATAAAGTATATTGTGTTTTACGGTGTTTGGTTGGTAATGTAAAAGTGTAAGTGGAAAAGTTGACCACAAAATTAACTGTAGCAGTGATTTAAATATTATAAATACTATTAAATTAAATCTACTATTGCAAATTAAATTGTATTAATAAATTTGAGATAAAAAAATTAATAATCTTAATATTTTATTTATAACAATAATATTAATAAAATATTAGTATAAATAGTAAAATATTACTAAAATATTAACTAAATAAATAATATAAAATTTTAAGAAAATCTAAAGAACGTTAATAAAATTTTAAGAATACTAATAAAATATAATTATTAAAAAATCTTACAAAAATAATAAAATATAGTTATAATATTATAATATTAAAAATACTTGAAAATTATTATAATATAAATTTTATTATAATATTGTTGTAATATTATAGAAATATAAAATTAACAAAGTAAAATATAATTATAATTTAATAATAAATTATAATTATAGTATTATTATACTGAATTATTATTACAATATTAGCATAATAAATGTAACGCCCCGATCCCGCAGGTACGGGGACGTTATGGCGACGTACATACGCGAGGTGAATACACGCTCACGCGTACGTTAAGCCTCAGTACAGTACATTACTTCCATATAAACATGAGTTCCAGCACGAAAGAAGTACAAGAATACCTGCAGAAAGAGGTCAGCGATCATAACAGACATGAATAATAGGGACAAATAAGATAACGGAAATAAAGCACCAAGATACCTAGGAATAGTCCCGATGAGGAATCTCTGATGTGACTTCAAGGTACTCTCGGATACTACGGTACGCGGATCTCCAATCTAGGCACGCAAACCCAGGGTCGTCAGAAAGCGACCTAGTGAGTGATAAAATGAAGGAGGCAGTAATATATACTATAGTACTACAAGCACGATACTAATATATAATGATGGGTAATAGTGATACCATATAATAAGCAGTAGAAATATATAAACATGAAAGCAGTGAAAATACATAAATATGTCATCTTTTAATACCATCACTACCTAGTCGGTTATTATCTGGTCATGTCTATAGTCGTGTCCAGTTTATATAATAAATAATATTTTCTAGTGGTGACGTGTTGGAAATAACCATGGTAGTGGTGACGTGACCGAAGTGAACATGCAGGTGGGCATATGCAATATGAACATGCAGGTGAGCATATATACAATATGAACATGCATGTGAGCATATACAATATAACCATCATACGGTGTCGTGCATATACAGTCACGATGTCTGCAAGGAATACAGGAAACAGAATAGATGTACTGTGGAACATGCGTAGTATGCCATCACAGAAAGTGTAACAGGAAACAGATACAGTAACAAGTATACAATTAACACGGTACCGAATAAATGATCAGGAACAGTAACAAGTACAACTAAACATGTATCAGGCAAGTCATGTCCAAGTCATGTCATTTATACAATAGTAGCAATCAGTACCATCTGTTATTTTAATCAATCTCTTCCAGTGTCCCATACCACTGGCAGTTCATACTGGAGCCCGCACTTCAGTCGAACTCATCCGGACATGGCCTACGGGTACCATTATCCAAACGAGAGAGTGACCAAATAACAAGTGTTCCCGACGTCCACTATTGTGTATACTGTTTGATTATGTTAATTGGAAACCCGTGGTCGAGGAGTTCTTATCGGGTGGATGTATCCCGTGCATACCCGGGATCACGGCCTTAAACAATCCCCTGGCTGTTAAGACCAGGGCCCTCCGCTAAGAGGGGAGCATGAATCAAGTAACAAGAGCTCATGGAGCAATTGGTAGGTAGCACTACCGTCCCCTGCAGTGGGAAAATAATATGGATCCAGTACATCACCCGATATGATCTAATCAACCGTCAAGTCTCCCCCATACCCCAGTTATCATTATGATCTGATATGTCAAGAACAAATAACAGTACATGATACGGGTAACATGATAACTGGACCAGAGCTCTGTTGATAGCATAGAACAATATAACGGGAATCGGGAACAATATATCGGGAACAATATAACGGGATCAATAGATGTGGAAGTCCACATATCGCATATCAACAGCTCTCATGTCCAGTAACGGGAATATCCATATCAGTAACAGGAAATAATCATGTAACATGAATACGGTAACATGAAACAATAATACATGTAATATGCACTGTGATCCATATGACAAGAATAATTAAATCATGTATGCACGTGTAACAGTGATATGCCGAGGATCCATGTAATGATGATAACAGTCTAGGATATGACGGTATGCCGTAAAGTGGTGTACATGAATACGAACGTGAGACGTGTCATAGTATCTGTGCAATATGTACAAGTAAGATCAATGGGCGGTGTCTAATATCATGTACAATGAACTATCGTATCAGTGTAAGGGTGACAACAATAATATGACATGCGGTACTTATCCTTGTGCTAGGGGAACATAAATGTGTGGCCATAATCCATGTAACAGTACATGTAATAATGGTAGTCCGTGTATCATATAATATCATGTTCTGTGAATTATAGTAACAGTATTTAGCATGCATGTCTAGTGACAGTGTCGTGTCATAGCGTATCTGTGGAACCGTATGCAGGTAACGTCACTGTGATACGATACATGACATGATAGTGTCCAAACATATGGTGACATAGTGGGCCGGATGTCAGTGGTCCATGAACATGACTTAATAGGTATCCAGTGTTACACTCTACGTCTATTACGTATCCGACATATTTAAGTACAGTGTTTATTACAATGTTTTAATATGGTGTACCACTTAGGATTTACCGGTAATTAATAAAGCAACCAAGTTTAATTAATAGACTAAAAAGATAATTTATAAAATAAAAACACTCACAAACTAGCCATAGGACGGTAGCTCTCTTTCCCACGATTGCAACGGATCCAGAATCGTCCAAATCGGAGTCCGGATGCTCCCGATATTGCCCGAACGCTAAACATAATCAAAATGGGATAAATATGTAAATAGAAATAATTCAAATTGCAATTAATAAAATTGAGCAGGGGGTTTTATGTAAAAGTACCTGTAACGGGTTTCGGAATGGGTTTGGGTAGCTCGCGGGTCGGGTTTGGGATCCAATACCCAAACCCCATTGACTTGAGTTAACGGATAACGGGTTATGGGGTTTAGGGCTTATTGGGGTTTTGATAACCTCTATTGGGTTAATGGGTTTGGGGTAAAACCCAAACCAAACAACAAAACAACAGCAGCAGCAGACTTGCTGCTGCTCTGCCTGCGCACAAACCGGCCAGCGATTGCTGGCCGGCGACGAGGGTGGCCCGCCGGCGGCGGTCCCGGCCGCCGGCGGCGCTGCTGCGGGCGGCGGAGAGAGGGTGAGGGAGCGAGAGAGGGTGAGTGAGAGAGAGACAACAGAGAGGGGGAAAAGGAAAACATGGCAGCAAGGGTGTGGCCGCGCGGCCGCGCGGCCACGGTGGCCGTGGCGGCCGTGACGGCCGGAGGGCGCGGCGGTGGTCGGCCGGGGACGGGCGCCACCGGCGGTAGCGCCCGGGTTGGGGCATGGGTCAGGCCGCCCCTCTTTTTGAGGGTGGGTCTCCATAGAGAGAGAGGGGGAGAGAGAGAGAGAGCTAATTAGAGAGAGAACTAATTAGAGAGAGAATGAGAGAATTAGAGAGAGTGAGAGGACAGAAGGAGGATTAGAGATTTTAAACAGGGGGAGAGGCGGTGGGAAAGTCAAAGGCGGTGGAGGAATTCGCTGGAGAATTGGAGAAGAGGAAAGAAAAGAAAGGAAAAGAAAAGAAGAATTAAAATATTAATTTATTATTATTATTATATTGGCCCGATATTCGACCAGCTCCGAACGATGCCCAAAAATTATAGAAAATAGAGAATATTATCCTGAGACGTAATATGAAAACGGTTTGTCGAAATTCAATCCGATTTGCCAATTAAAAATCTCGGAGTGTCTCGCCGATACGGGCGACACCGGTTTGGCCGGATTTTCGATAAATTCAGAAAAATTTTCAAAAATACCTGAACATAGATAATACGATTCTAAGACCCCTGATGAAAGCGGATTCTCAAAATTCGACTCCGTTTGTGAAATAAAAATCATAAAGCCTATTTCGGTATTGGTCGACACCGACTACGGAGATTTCCCAAAATAATCCAGAAAAATCCTGAAAAATCACAAATAATAGACAATGCTTTTAGAAATTGAAATCGGCTCAATCGGACTACTACGGAGGTCAAATCAATTTTGTACGTCGTATCGCGTACCGATACTGTGATACGTACACCGGGGATCAGGGGGTTACAATAAAATATTAATATAATAATAAAATATATTATGATATTAATAAAGTAATTTTTTATATTAAAAAATAAATAATTAAATATATAGTAATTTTATATTAAAGTATAATATTGTTATATTAATAAAATATTAACTCTAAATAAAATAATAAAAAATTGAATAAGTATTAATAAAATAATAAAGTATTAAATAAAATATTAAATAAAAAAATTAAATTAAAACAGTAAAATTTAAATATTAAAACAATATTAAAAACAATAAAAATTAAATATTAAAAATATTAAATAATTAAATTAGAAATTAAACACTATTTAAAATATTAAATATTTAATAATATTAAATTATATATTAATTATCAAGTAACTGTTTTAAACTGTAAGTGTACCACAAGTGAGAGTTACATGACCACAAAATTAACTGTAGTAACTGCAAGTGGGAAAATATGAGTGTAAAAGTGAGATTTACATGACCACAAATTTAACTGTAGCAACTGCAAGTGGGAAAAGAAGAGTTACATTTTGCAACTTGTTTTTCAGCGAAACAAACAACGGAAAATGGAAAAGATGTTTTACGATTTGCGTTTTGCGACGTTTTGCGGCGAAACAAACACGCCCTAAGTCTGCATCTTATTTTTCCAAAAAGCAAAAAAATAAAAAAAATAAAAAAGAAAAGAAACTTGGAGACCATTTTAAAGACTTCGTTGAACACAACACACATTTCCCAGAAAAGAGTAAATACATCTTGGTTTTTTTTTATTTTTTATTTGGGTTAAAAGATCTCTATGGGCCAATACAGCCTCCCCTCGTTAACACTAGAATACAGCTGCTTTGTGGTGGAAAAATTGTATCGATTTAACATTTGACGCAAGTTTTGCATCAAAAAATCGCGAATTCGACACAATTTGTAAAAAATAAGTATTTTCTATTGAAGGTAAAAAATAATGACAAATTGCGTCAATTTTTCGACGCAATTTGTTAATTATTAAAAAAAACTTTTGCGTCGAATTTTTGACGCAAACTTTGGAAATTTGTGTCGAAAATTCGACCCAATATCCTTTTCCCGCAACAAAAAATTGGCCGCGGAAATAGCGGGAAGATTGCGTCGAAAAATTGACGCAAATTTCATATTGCATTGCGTTGAAAATTCGACGCAATATGTATTTATTTTTAGGGCCAAATCCCTAATCTCTTCTCTTTTCTTCCTCTCCTCGCTCATTCTGCCGCCGATAAACCCCTCCTCCGGCCCTCCTTCCTCCACCGGCCCCCTCCTCCGGCCCGTACTCCTCCCTCGTACCCCTCCCCCGGCTCTCGGTCCAATCCCCCGTCCCCTCCCCCGCGCCTCCTCCCCCAGCCTACGGCCACCTCCCTATCCCTACTCCGTGTCTCCTCCCCCGGGTCCCTCCCCCACACCCCTCCCTCCTTCGACCCCCCTCCCTCAGCCCTAGGCCCCCTCCCCCGTGCCTTCCCCGGCCGTCCCCCTCCCCCGCACCTTCTCCATCCTCGGGCCGGCCCTCCCCTGCGCCTCCTCCTTCCTCCTATCTCCCCCGGCTCTCCCCGATTGGCCACTGCCTTCCTCCCCCGTAGGTAATATTTTTATCAAATAATTTTATTTTTTCTTACAATTTATTTGGATTGTCACAAGTATATGTTATTTTGCACTTGCACTGCACTTGGGACACGGACATGGACACGGGACACGGATATGGACACGTGACATGGACACATACATGTATATGAAGCACAGACACAGGACACGGACACGTAAGACACAGACACGGACACGACACAGACATGGACACGGACATGTATATGAAGCACTGACACAGACATGGGACACGGACACGGATCACAGACACAGACACAGACCCAATAAACCCTAAATTCCCGTTCAACAAACAACATATATTACCTGTCTTATAACTACTCTCTGGTACAAACAACTTATGGATGTTGAACATGTAGTCTTCATAAACTTTTTGTTCATATCAACAGCTAATTTAGATTGTTAGTGGTTATTACAAGTAATGTACGGTGGTTGTTGGATTGTCAGTTTGGATAAGTTTAAGATTACATTATAAAGTTGGACATTGTATACGTGTTGTGTGTATTTTGACTAATATTTTGGTAGTACCTTTCTTAGTTCTTTGGGCCACACTATCCTACGTGGAGTTGGAGAACACGAGGAGCTGTTGTCGAAATTTAGTCAAAATACACAAAATACGTATATTTTTTCAACTATACAATATAATTGTAATATCCCTAGTTAATAATACGGTATTTTTATTTTTCTAAATACTTATTAATTTTTGCTATAATTTTTATTCTTTTTATTATTATTAATTAACTTGATATATAACGTATTATTATTAATACAAATTATTTTGGAGAGATTAAATGATAATTTGGATTAGATATATTATTACCATTATTACTTATTATTCTTGTTGTTACTAGTTACTATTATTTTTATATTTACCATTATTATTATTAATTATTATTAGTATTTATTATTAATATTGCTATAATTAAATACTATTACTATTGGTGTTATTATTATTATTATTGTTATTATTCTTAATAATTATTAGTACTATTATTGTTGCTAATATTATTGTTATTATGTTTATTAATTATTAATGTTCTTATTAGTATTGTGTTAGTATTATTATTATCTTGTTGATATTCTTCTTACTAATATTTCATTTCAAGTTCTTTCCCTTGGCTTATAACCCATTAGCCCATTACTCATTATCCTATAATTCGTTACCCATATCCAATAGCCCTATTCTTAAATCCAAACCCATTAGATAACCCAAATCCCCAAAACTCATTATATATCTCTATATAATCTCTTATTCTAACCTAAACCTAATCTCAAATCTAATCTTCTTCTCCATCTCCTCTCACAGCCGCAATCATCCCCCACGCCATGGCCGAACCAATCCATGCCCTGGCCACGACAACCTCCCCCCTTCTCCGGTGAGTCCCGCTCTTCCGCACGCGCACACCCGTGGCCTACCCCCATGCTATCCTCCTTTCTTCCCTCTCCTAGCCGGTCACCCTCCACCAACATCACCCCGAGCTCCACTATCCTCCCAGCCCCTGCCATCCCCTCCTTCACCTTCCATCACCCGAGCCCAACCTCTGGCCGAGCCGTGGCCCCACCTCTCCATGGCCTTTAGGCCGAGCCATCCCCATGAGATCACCCCCATCTCCTCTTCGCCCTTACTGTGAGACACACCTAACGGAGCCTACCTCCTCCACCTTTAGGCTACACCCTCAGCCCTCTAAGTCGAGACCTTGCTGAGCATCTCCAGGCTGCGCACAGCCCATGAAGCCCCCGTGTCGAGCTCCTCTTTCTCCTACAAGCACCATCGTCACATGCAAATCCTCATCGCCGAAGTTCGCTCACATTGTCGTCCACTCACCAGAGCACCAACGAGCCACCATCATCCTCTGCAGTCGCTAGAACGTGAGCCACCCTCTGCCGGCCATCACCACCATTGGCGCTTCTTCCCCTCATGTGTGAGCTCCTCCCATGTGTGCCTTTATCTCTCTTTCTTTGTATAAATGTGTGTGTGTGATTTTGTGTTATATGAATGTAGTTTGAGTGCGTGTGTTTAATTAAATCTACATGTGTGTGGATACATGTGTGAGTTTCTCTTCTCTCCCTCTCTTTGTGTGTGTTAGTGTGTGAGTGTGTGTGTGTGTGAATGGGTCTGTATATATGTGTATGTATATATTTATATGTGATGAGTATGTGTGTTAATGTGTGTTTATAATTATGTGTGTGTTAATTTTCTTTATGCATGGGAATGGTATGTATGTATGTTATGTGGGTGTGTATGCGTGAGTGTGTGTGAGTGTGTGGGAATGTATATGCATGTGTGGGAGTGTATATATAACAAGTATGTATAAGAGTGTATGTGTATGTATGTGTATACATGTATGTGGGAGTATTATGCATGTATGTGTGTGTGAATGTGTGTACGGGCTTATACCAGTTCGTGTGTATATTTGTGTTCGTGTGAGTTCATGGTTGCGTGTTGCAGCGATTTAGATCCAATTGCGCGATCTGAACTCGGTACCAGAAGACCCGATCTGATCCGGATTCATACTCGCAGAGTGCTGATACGCCAGGCGATTTGAAAACTGACCCATGAGATGATCCGGATACCCGTACCAGTTCGTGCAGTGAAGACCGGACGGCGATTCGAATCCAAAATCACGTCATTTCATGTGAGTATTTACTTTGTATTTTTCGGACTTATTATTGTTCGTGAGTGTTTACTTTTGTGTTGCTATTCATTTATCATTGTTAAGTGAATGTATAATCTATTGGTTTATTATATTGGTGCATTTTATTATTACAGATTGTCGAGAGTGTTTGTTGTATGTGTTTAAATTAATTTGTGCAATTTAATCGCATCATTTTATGTGAATAATTATGTTTCATGTCGTTATTAGTTATTCTATTTATTAGTTAGTTTGACTGATTTTCAGTATTTAGAAATGATCATTATGTTATGATTTAGAGTCTGGTTATGCTGACTGACTAGTTTAATCAGGAGAATAGATTAGTTAGATAGAAGATGTTGCAGTCATGTAGTGGAATATTGAACGTGGATTATTATACGAGATGAGATGATTTAGAAATATTTTTGATGATTGACTAGATATGATCTTGATATTTATGTAGAATCACCTAGAGGGGGGGTGAATAGGTGATGGCTAATCTAATGGTCACTAAATGTCAAATAATGCGGAATTAAAAACTATTATGACCTAAACAAACTATTTAAACTAAACACCACGTATAACACAAGAGTGTAGCCGAATTCCCCGTGAAGGGCTCTGGACTAACTCCTCTAGATTCCCCTAGATAAGGGTTGAGGTGCCGCGTTGGCTCTCTTAGTTAAATACAAGTGTTAGCAAACAATCCCCACGCAAGTATAACAATTAAGCACACAATGTATATCAAGCATATAAAGATAAGCACAATAATAGCATGCAAGATATAAACAAGTAAGGGGGAGAGAGAAAGAGCAATCGACATCCCCGCCTTTGACACACGAAGGATTTCCACTATAATCGATCCCACCAGATCACTCGGTGCCGCAACACCTACAACGAGTTTCCACTAGAACTCCTTGGACTCTCTCTAGTCCGTACACACTGTAAGCCCACAAGCTCGCCGAGGTCGCACCTCAAACAACAAGTTCGCACCCGAACTCGAAACACCGCGGACACACACGTCCGCCTCCTCAAAGTACAAGAAAGAACTCTTGGTGATCTAAACACTTTGATCACCAATAAACACTCACTACAACACTCCTATAGGATGAATGTCAATGGATAGCTCAAGTGTTTGTGTGAGAAAACAAGGAAAGAGATGGTGGAGGAAAACTCAAATCTCTTTTTAAACACTCTTGATAAACTCCCCTTTTGATTGAAAGTATTAGCTCTCAATTTTGTGGAGAAAAATCTCTTAAAAGAGTAGGAAAAACTGGCACAAAAACTCTCCAAAAATCTTAATCAAAACAGCCCCCAAATGCCCCAATTTATAGAGTTAGAAAAACTAGCCGTTGGGGTCTGACAGAACTGTCGGTCGACCGCCCGGTCGACCGTCAACGGTCATTTTTCTGACCGTTGGGGCAGCGGTCGACCGGCCCAGTCGACCGAGCCTCTGGAACAGAGAATAGTTTCTCTGTCGATCGACCGCTCGGTCGACCGGGGTTTTCCAGAGAGCACAAGCTCTCTGGCGGTCGACCGGGACGGTCGACCGGCCCTCCAGTGCACAAAGGCGTGCACGTCTGTGCACGTTGGTCGACCGACTTCAGGCTGCGGTCGACCGTCCGGTCGACCGGCTGAAGCCAGACAGAAATCTTAAGGGATAAAAATCTTGGTATTTTTGGTTGAAATAAAATCCCATAAAATCATGAAAAATCTATAAAAATAAGTTCAATATAATACTTTGATTAATCAAACATGCTTGCACAAAATCAAGACATGTTACAAACAATTTGAACTATTTTTGTAACTTGAAAATTTTGATTCAAAAACTAAAATAGTATTTTTCAAAACTTGATTTTTCCAAACTTCACTAGAACAAAAACAAGATATTTAAACTCTTTTGAAGCATAGAGTGTATGGATATGATCCACTACAAACATGGTGAAATATCTATGTTTTTGACATTAAGCTCTAAATATGGTTTTGGATAAAAGATATGTATATAAGAAATTTCAAAAACCAAAAGGTATTTTTTCAAAGTAAAAATTCTTTTCTAAAACAAACTAAATCAAGAGTGTGTGTGTATATGATATACTTGAGCAATCCACCAACTATTCTATCCTTTACATTTTATCTAAAAATAAAATTTTCTAAAAACAAACCTAGACACAAGTCTTGATCATGGAGGTCTTCACTTGAAGTCTTCTCATCTTCTTGACTTGGTCCAAACACGATCCAAAAGCTCTTTGGATCACACCGTGCTAGCTCCAAAACTTGACTTCAAATCCTTTGTTGAAACTATGCACCTACTAAGATCTTGATCATAAATCTGTCACTAATTAAACACAAGATCATTAGTACTATAACTACATGAGTTGATCATCATCAAAACTAGAGTGATGGGCCTTCGGGCCAACAATTTAAATATATATGGATTCGATATTGTATCACCGAGACATTAGTTCCTATCATTTCATGTGTAGATGTATACCATTTTGGATTCTGATCTAGTTGTGATATACCTTGGGCTGTGACTTGGATTGATCTTGAGATTGGCCTCGTTCATGTTTGTGAATAAATAGTATATTTATTTAAGGTATTTATCAGACATTTATTTGGTGATTATTTAGACGAAAATTCATTTGGATACTGAGGATGATTTAAACATGATGTTACTTTATTAAGAGACCGATCTTCTTGATACTTGACTTATATACAGACTTAGTTGGAGTTGGAGTTGATCTGGACTTATATTCTTTTACTGGATCTTGATATGATTGGTTATGTTGGATTACTGATTGTAAGGATGTCACGTCCCACTGATCAAAATAGAGTACATGACATGATCGGCAACCTGTACACGTCGGGTAGTACGCCCCAACGTATACACGTTAAGCCTACTGTAGATCTATACAAGTTTTCTTATATGATAACAACACTGCTGATATACATTACATGTAACAAGAGAACAAGAGTACATAACACAGTTACAGTACCAAAAGTAAAGTACAGTACAGTACACTAGAGTCCATCAGCATAATTATACAATAACTGAAACAGTAAATAACTGTACAACGATAAAACATACTGAAAGCCAAAAGAGACGTCCAGGTCACGAACTGTCCTACAGTCGATCAGACAAACTGTCCAGGTACTCCAAGTCCTCCTCTGAGGGTGTAACCACGGACTCTATATCTGGGCAAGCAAACCCAGGGTCTCAGATGCGACCGAGCAAGTGTGCAAAGGAAAACGAAATGAAACAAAGTAATGACAAGGTATAAACATGCACAAGAAGTAAATAAGAGCTCTAAATAGGGGACGACAAGAATCATACAGGAAGTAAGCATGATTAATGAATGTATATACATGTGTCATGAGACTTAACAATCGAGGAGATCAGGTCAGGTGGGTGTATCCCGTGCATACCCGGGATCACGGCCTTAAACAGATCCCTGGCTGCTGAAACCAGGGCCAGCCCGCTAAGGCTGTAACATGTAACAGGAACTCAATGAGCTAAAACAATAACGGGAAACGGGAGCTCATGAGCAACAGATGGTAGCCAGCACTACCCGGTCCCCTGCAGTGGGACCTCAATATGGATCCAGTACACCCACCCGATAAGATCTAGTCAATCATCCAGTCTCCCCATCCCCAAGTGATTTCTTTTCAGGATAATAAGTACTGACATAAGGTAACGGGAAATCGGTGACAAAAAGATGTAACAAGCGTTATGACCTGAGTCCTATAGTTATGTAGATGGGTGTGCATGTTTATAGCAAATAACTGGCGTAAACAATGTAATCAAGTATCATGTGTAACAAGAAGTACTACCAGGTGTATCAAGGTAACATGTAACGGTAGTACGTAATCACAGTAACATGTAATGGTAGAACATAATAGAACTACATGTAGTTATCTCCATGTTAACATGCACACTCCAAATATTCCATAGGTCAAGTCCCTGTGCTAATATCTTACTCAACCTCTATGGTACCAGTCAATTATCCAGACTAAACATCATATCGAATATCGAATGTTCCAATCAGCAGATAAGACTCTACAATTGATATAATTGGCGAAATAATGAGAGTTCAGGAAAACACTTGCCTTAAAATTGTAATTCTCGCTTTCCTGATTCCAACGAGACCAAGAACGCGCGATTCCGACGTCAAACGGCCAAGTTATCGTCCGACGCACGGTTCAGGGTCCTATTTATAATTTCAGAATATGAACAGGGTGTTAAAAAATTATTTTACAGGGTTATAAATTGAATATTAAAACTCTACAAGGGCTGTTTTGAACTTTTACCTTTTAAGTAAACGGGTGTGGGCCTTTGCGGGTCGCGGATCGGGTAAAAACCCAAAACCCGTTATGGGTTTCTCTCCTTTATCCACAGCGCGCACAGCGCTGTGAACTGCGGCAGCACCAGCAGCACAGGGCTGCTGGTCGTGGCGCCGCGAGAAACGGCCGCGGCGGCTGGGCGCGGCGCTCCGACGACGACCGGAGCTCCGGCGATGCCCCGGCGAGGTACTCCGATGTGGGGTTGTTGAGGACGTGAAAGTGAGATGGGGGAAAGAGTGGGTGGTGGGGTTTTTAAGGGAGTGGTGGCGGCTGCGTCGTGGCGGTGGCGCTGGGTGACCGGCGGTGATGGGTGGAGGCGTTGGGGGTGCTAGCGGCACTAGAAGGTTGCGGGGGCGGTGGTGGCGTCCGGTGGTGGTGGTGGTTGGTGCGGGTGGAGTTAAGTGGCCGAAAGTGGGGTGTTCGGTGGTGGTTGGGTTAGGTGGTCGAAGGTGATGATGATGGGTGGCCGGAGTTGATGATGATGGGTGGCCGGAGTTGAGGAGGTGAGGACGACGGCGACGGAGGAATTGTTGGCAACGGCACTGCTGTGTGTATGTGAGTGAGAGAGAGAGAGATATTTGTAAGGTTAATTAAAATGAATTGAAGCTGGGTTTATTTATCTCTCCTAATGTCGGTTTCAAAAAATGTGGAAGGTTGTAGAAAATGAGAGAAGGGGTTAATAAAAATCTCAATGTCGGTTAACGACGTTCTCTGGAACAATCCAGTCTTGTAACAGTGGAATGAATTAAAAAAATTGGAAGTAGTATTAAAATATATTTTTATAATATTTAATTAATAGGGTCCGAATTTGACTATTGTCGAACAATCCTCAAAAATTAGGAAAAATAGGAAATATTATTTTAAGATATAAGGAAAAATCGGATTGTAAAAATTTAAACCGGTTTGTCAATTAAAAATCTCGAAAGGTCCGTGAGACCGGGCGACACCCATTCATCCTGCTTTTTGGACTAATTCTAAAAATTTTCAATAAATACTGAAAGGTAGAAAATAATATTTTAAAACTTATTACTGAAGCAGATTTTAGAAATTTTACCTCATTTGCAAATTAAAATTTGTTGAGTAAATCGTCTGTTTAAGGTTAATTCCGATATTGGATATTTTCCAAATGGACTCGGAAAAATACTTAGAAAATATTTGATAATCTAAACGATGAGAAAATCAGTTGTGACACTGAAACGAGTATCGTCGGGTTTTCGGATTGGTCAATATCCTACGTATTTCAAATCGTATATGACGTGTAACGTAGACTGATAGCGGAGGGTTACAAAGGATTTCTGGGTTTATTCACCAATGATATTATTGAATATTGATGATATTTTGTTGATGTTGAGTATCAGATTTATTGTGAGAGTGATTTCATTGATATCAGTGATCTCAGACTTCAGAGTTTATAGTAGTTGTCAGATATCAGTTCACTTATCAGTGTTTAGTGATACAGTTATGATAGTGACTTTATATCTCTAGTACTCAAATGTCAGTTATTAGTTACCAGTTATCAGTTTTCAGAAATTAGTTTTCAGTTATTCAGTTATTAGCCATTATTGACATCATCAGTTCTTTGAGATATCTGATTACTATTTCATTTTTATAATAGCTTACATTATTACTTGTTAATAAAAGATATTATAATTTGGGAAAAAGGGGTAATTGCCTGATAATACATGTTGTGTATTTTGGAAGGACTAGTTATGATATACCAAGTTTAGGTTCTACTATGGGGAACCAAGGTAGTATTGGCTACCTAGTTATTCAGTTCTCAGTTATTAGGGTTATGCCCGGACTACGACGCCATACCAGTTATTCTTTTGTGCGGGGTTGTGGTCTTCAGTTATTAGGGCCTTGTGGTCCGTCCTGCTCCAGTATCAGGAATGTTAGACCGTGGTACCGGGCATGCACGGTATCCTTACAAAACACATACACTACATTGATAGACAGTTGCAACAAATGATAACTTTGTTTGATATGTGGGAACACGGCTGTGGTATGTGACACAACTAAGTACTACATTAGTTAGGTTAATAATAACCAACCAGATTAGAGATATATGATATACACACATCTCGATATCAGTTGTTCATTTTACAGATATGAATAATATTTCGTTCATAGTCTTGTTCATGATTTTAGTTATTTAGTTATCTTTTATTTACAGTTTTAGTCTTATTATTATTATATACACACTGTTTATATGCACGAGCATCTTTCTTTTTTTTCTTACACACTCATTGGGTCACTTTCTGACGACTCTGGATTTGCACGTCCAGATATTGGATGTTTTATTTCATTGATCAGGTGTTGATGAGCTCATACGTTTTGCGAGGAGTTTTGAGTTACCCTCAGCTCGATCATCAGTATTCATGCTCTTTTATTCATGTTATTTCCTGATTCTCTCTATATCGCATCCAATTACCATTTCTTTCTTATTTCATATGATATCATGTGTGGACATCTATATATGTTATTGCAGTTAATATGATTTATTATGGTCGATTTTTGTAGCTTGTTTCGGGTTACTTAAGGCTTAGCGCGTATACGTGGGGTATTTTTCTTGCGCATATGTGTCGCCGACTCTCGTCGCATCTCCGCTCCAGCGTATTTTGGAAGTAGGGCGTGACAGTAATTTTGAACGGGATAGGACCATCACCCTTATTAATTGAACCCTTACTGTGACATTACATAAATCCTAAATACGGACACAGACACTCAAACAAAGACACTGACACTGACACGAATACTGACATGGATATGAACACTGACACGGGACAGGACCCAATAAACCCTAATTTCTCATTCAACAAACAACATACCTTACCTGTCTAATCAACAATAATCCTAACCTAAATCTAACCCTAATCACAATATATAACTAATTAATATTTTTACTACTTTTTGTGTAACAGTACCTCTCCTGCAATATAAATAAAGTGGGACAGAAGTTGAGCACACTTGAAGAAAACAAATATGAAATACAGAGACAGATGTGAAGAGTTTGTAAAATTAGCTTTTGGTCATTCCGCCATTAATAATAAAATAAGTTGTCCGTGTAAGGATTGTAAGAACAAAAAAAATGCTAGTCAAGGATAACGTGACGTTCTATTTACTAACTAAGGGGTAGTATCAAGATTACGCTCGTCTTGAGTGGTGGCATTTGCATAACGAACCAAGACGACATCCCCCACCAAATAGAAATGACAGTGATGATCAGGGTCCTGGTGATGGTGTCTACTATGATCGTGTCGACTATCACGGTCTTGTAAGTTCATTTTTAAATAATCTGGTCGACGAGGGCTCCAGTGATCCGACTGACGATGACCAACTGATGCTCCTCCCTCGGAGACTGATGATTTTCGTGAGAAGATTAAAAAATTGCATACTCCACTGTACCCAGGCTGTAAGAACTATTCCAGGCTGTCGTTTATAATAAAGTTGTACCTCATCAAATCAATAAGTAAGATGAGCGACGTCATATTTAGAGAGACAGTACATTTATTGAAGAATGCATTCCCTGACATAAATATACCAGACTCGTTCTACGAGACTAAGAAACTTGTTAGAGTTTTGGGGTGTGATTATAATAAGATTGATGCATGCCAAAATGATTGCATGTTGCTCTGGAAGCAAGACTAAAACTTGAATGCATGTAAGGTATGCAATAAGTCTAGATGGAAACCTAGCAGCTTCTTTGTTGGAAAAACGAAGAAAAAAAGTATCTAAAAAAGTTTTAAGGTATTTCCCATTGATTTCAAGGCTCAAAAAGCTCTATGCGGTGGAGATCACCGCAAAGGACATGAGGTGGCATGCGGAGGAGCGTCGTGACGATGGGACCCTAAGACACCCTGCGGTTTCTAATGCATGAAAAGATTTCGATAAGAAGCATGTGGAATACTCGTTGGAGCCTCATAATGTCAGGATAATGTTGGCAACCGACGGGTTTAATCCATTTGGTAGCATGAATATCAATTACAGTACATGACCCATCATTTTAATGGTTTAAAACCTGCCTCCGGGATTGTGCATGCAATGGTCTTATATAATGATGTCATTGCTTATTGAAGGTCCTACAGGTCCAAAACACAACATCGATGTCTACTTGCAGCCATTAATAGAGGAGTTGAATATATTGTGGGGTTTAGGGATATCAATTTGGGATGCGTTCATGAAACAATACTTTCATATGGTAGCAAACCTTATGTTGATGATCAATGACTTCCCTGCTTACTCTATCATGTCTGATTGGAGCACGTCTGGCTATCTTGCTTGTCCTACTTGTGCTGAGAATATCGTATCTGAATATTTGTACAAAATAAAATATATTGTATGGGGCATGAATATTTCAGGGAGGATCCTCCGTCACCCTCGCCCACAAGGCAGAATATCTTGTCAAGTGGAGGTAATCTCAATGTCATATTCGGGCAGAATTACAAAAACCCAGCAGATACACAGTGGAGAAGATAAGCATCTTTTTTGAATTGCCATGTTGAAAAGATAATTTAATTCACCATAATTTGGATTTAAGGCACATCGAGAAGAATATTGACGAGGTGTTGCTTAAGTGGCTAGATGCTTTAAAGTAAGAAGTTTATGACAATGCAAAGGAAGACATTAAAAAAAATAAAGCGTCCTCTTAAAGTACCAAGCGCATCAACATCCAATGATCTGCGACATCCTTTATGTATTCTGAAATTGCATAAGTATCATCATATATCATTTATCCAATGAAAGGCGATGTGTGCTGTTCTAGGTGGCGTGAAGGTTTCGGGTGACTATTCTTCTAATATTACACGTTATTCTAATTCAGATAAGATTGGAGGACTAAAGAGCCATGATTATCACGTACTAATGCAGCAGTTGCTTCCAGTTGCAATTTGTAATGTGGGGTTGCCAAAGCACATGGCTAATGTAATAATAGAGTTGTGCGATTTGTTCTGACGATTGTGCTCCAAAACCAGTAAGTCGGAAAATTTTGAGAAGTTATACACTGACATTGGCCCAATTCTATGCAAGCATGAGGAGAAATTTTCACTTGCATTCTTCGTGGTGATGATTCACCTGACAGTTCATTTAGCTCAAGAGGCGAGGGTTGATGGATGTGTGCACCACTGATATATGTATCCTGTCGAAAAGTGTATACATATAACATATTTGTTTGCATTAATTGATCACTGTGATTAATTTAAATCCTATATAATTAACATGTCATGAATTCTTTTGTTACGTTTAGGTACTTGAGTTATTTAAATTCCTATGTACGAAACAAGAGGCGGCCAGAGAGTTCAATAACTGAATGCTACATCACAATGAATGCCTGAGCTACTGCTCGCAGTATATGCCTATATGGAGAGTAATGCGGAGTCCAAGAACAACCGTGATGTCGAGAAAGAAAGCCCCCGACTTTTCATATTCTCGGTTCCTAGTGAATACAGTGCTTTCCAACCTCAGTATAGGAAACTCACTTATGTCGAAATGCATAGTGCGCATAATCATTGCTTGTTTAATTGTGATGAAGTTACCCCTTATATTGAGTACGTTATATACACTACACAAATTTTAAGTTTTCGTACATTTAAAAAATTGTGAATTGTCTCAACATGTCATGCGTATCTTGCAGACAACACCAGGAAATCATTAAGGACAGATTCTCAACGAGAGCTTCTAATTATAAATGGCTTGCTAAAAATGCACAGGATAAGAAATTTCGAAGATGGCTCCGAGAACGTGTAAATGTTATCAATAATATATTTTCACATAGTTTTAATCTAATAATTTTGTGAAATAATCTTGTATAACTAAATAGACTGCACGAGAGGCCGAAATAGATGCAGATCTGTTGATTCTGTCTCGATCTCCCGAATTTAAACTCAAGATATACAAAAGCTTTGATATACAAGGTTTCAAATTTCGCACGAAGTCATCGAAGAGTCTAATTGTACTCAGAATAGCGGAGTTGATATCATGGCGAGACGACAAGCTACATAAGTGTACATGATAATGACCTGAGAGAAGGGTTATTACTTATTACGGGTTGATCAAAGATATCATTGAACTATCATTTAATAAGGGGCGCAGGAAGATCATTTTGTTTGAGTGCGACTGGGCCGATAACAACAAGAACAAAACAGACAAACATTACTTTACACTTGCTGATTTTATAAGGCCAAATAAGAAACCTTGTCCCTTCATTTTACCATCTCTGGTATTGTAAGCATTCTTCGTGCCGGATCCATGTGATATGCCTTGGGTGGTGCTCATTGTGACAAAACCAAGGATACCTTCGATTTAAGTACCGAAAGTGAATGCTTAGAGGTAAAGCCCATCCGAACCGATCCTAATGTGGCGTTTACTTCTACTGACGGTGTTGATCCTATGGAGAGTAACAAATATATTCTGATTTCTTTCACTTTATATACTGGATTTTTCAATATAAAACAATATTAATGCACGACTGCTTTATGTCTGGAGGTGATCTTGTTACATACATGTACTTTATTTTTGAAGATGATCTAGTTGCATTTATTGTATGGCTGCTTAACTTTATTTGTTGTGTACTTTTATTTTCTATGTTGACTTACATATATTTATTGTACGACTGCCTAATTTATATCTGGAGTTTATAATTGTGAAACACAGGTCTTCTAAAATGACAGCATCATCCTCCAACCAGTCTAAGAGAAAGAACAGGCCGAGTGGCCCGATCCATATTGACGGAGATGGTTGCCCGTTTGGCCCTCACTATGACGCACTCTCCGATCACATTATTCATCATGTCTATCATTGCGACGAGTTCTCACCGGCACTGACTTGGCCTGACCACAAGAATCAGGGAGAGTTGAAGCATTATATCATGAGTTGGCTGTAAGTTGTGTTATACTTTATTGAAAATTTATGTTTATGTTTATGCTTTATTGAGATTTTAATCCAACTGACATTGTGTTATATGCATGGTGATTTTTCACTACCGGCTTGGAATGACACGGGGAACATTACAAAGAAGTTCCTCAAGTGGTTCACGATAATGCCCGAAAGAAGTGGAATGACAACAAAAATTATTCCTGCGTCGTACTTTTGATCGCTGCCAGGGGTCCATAGATGAGGCTACCGCATTGCAGCCGGACAGAGTCAGCAGTGAGACTTAGATTAACCTCTTGTCGATATATGAAAAGAACATTCAGGACGACGGAAGTGGCTTGGTAAAATAAAAAAGTTATGAATTTTTTATATATTATTGTACATGAAAATTACTGACTTGTTTATTGTTAAATTTGTAGTCGAAGAGGAAAAATGTAAAGCCTCTTGCACTGCAAATGACTTGCAACATAGGATGAGTAGAGACGCTCTTTCTGTGTGAAAGGACAAATTTGTAAGTATAAATTTATATTCATTTAGTTTTATAACATATTTGCTATTTAAATTAATTTAATTTTTTAAATTTCTTGCATTTCTAGTACAAAGAGGCAAGCGGGAGGGACCCAAACACAAAGGAGATTTACAACAAGGAATTTTGGAAGATGGATATGTTCGATGCTCCTGAGGGCGAGCTTCCCATTCATCGCATCCGGGGCAAGCCAGTCACTGACGACGCCATATATTAGTGTAAGTACCACAAGTTTGTTTATATATCCTTACATTTTACAAAAATAATAGAAATCTAATTATATTTTGTAATGTCTTTGTTAATTTTTAGCTCCAGCTCGAAAAGAATTATGATGCGGCGATAGCAGCGGGCAGCGACGAGCGCACCGCCAGCACACTAGCGATCCTCGAGACATTTGAACGTGCGACGAGGCTCAGGCTGCACATGGTGTTCCCAGAGACACTAGGCCCGCTAGGAGGGTCGCGTACACCACCCAGCTTGAGTAGCAGGTTGAGCTCTTGAAACAGCAGTCGGAGTCCAACCGATAGAGGATTGCCAGTTTGGAGGCTGCTCAGATAGAGATGCAAGAGTTCATGACCTAGTTTAGGGCGAGTCAACAAAGCACCCGGCAACCTAGCAGCGGGAGCGACGATCGTGCTGGCGGGGATGACGACTAGGCTTAGGTGAGATTGTTGTATATGATTGTGGTTGAAATTACTTGTATTTTGGCTTCTGTTTGTTATTATAATACGTATTGACATTATACTTGGATTTTAATTTCTATTTGGTGAGATTGGCATTGAGATGAATAAATTCATGTGTGAGATTGTGTGGTTTAAGATTACTTGGATTTTGATTTCTATATTGTGAGATTGGTGTTTGCTTGAGATTGGCGCTGGAGTGAGATTGGTGTATGGTTATTCATGTATAAGTTTATGATTGATCTATAAATTCATAATTGAGAGATGTATGTATGTATGCAGTCAATGTGCTGCAATTTTAAAAAAAAAAGATGTCTACATATTGCGTTGAAAACATCTTCGACGCAAATATGTCCTATAATTGTGCCTAAATTTATAAATTTGATGCAAAAGTTACCTATAATTGCATCAAATTTAAATTTCGACGCAATTTAAGGCCACAGATTGTATTTTTATAACAAAAAATTTCAAATTCTCCATAACTCCAGAATCAGACAAAAAATTGCGTCGAAAATTCAAATTTTCGACGCAATTATAAGAAATCAGTGTATTTCTAAACCAAAAAATTTTAAAATTTGCGCAGTTCTGGAATAACACATTGCATCAAATTTCTATTTGAATGCAAAATTTAAGTTTTAAAATTTATTTTATTTAAAAGTTTGCGTCGAATATTCGATGCAACAGAGAAATTTTACAGAACTCAAAGAAATTGAGAAAATAAATGTTGCATCAAAAATTCAATGCAATATTTCATGTTTGCGTCAAAAATTCGACGTAAATGTTGCATCGAGGGTTTTGCGTCGAACATTTTCGACGCAAAAATTCGAAGCAACTTGAAAATTTTTGACGCAACTTGAAAATTTTCGATGCAATATGTCCATATTCTGCGCAAATTTTCGACAGACATTCTAGTGGCCTTAGCGGGCTCACCTCATCACGCGCCATCGCATCTCTCTCCAGAATGTGCTTCAGCTCACCTAGCAAAATTGCACCATATGCTCCGGCCCACCGTCCCTTCGACTGTGGCATGCAACCCAATCCGTACCTTTGTTTCCTTCTCTTGGTAAAGAGGTTGCAAATCAAGAACGCATCATCTATGGTGGTAGTGGTGCTTGACAAGTATTGACCAAGGGGAGCTGTAGGATGAAAGAGAGAGGGTAAGGCACGGAGGTCATATTCTGGTTGTGCCTAGCTAACAGGAGAGGAGGTGCCTAGAGGCTAGCTCACAGGGACCTAGCTGACAAAGCAGGCTCTTCAAGTCATTGTTAATTGGGGCGGCCAGCTTGCCTGCAGGTAAGCTGTTCCGAGTGGGGCTTGCAATGAGTACTGAGCCCTACGTGGAGTCGAATATTGCTTCTTAATTCCTATTGAAGTGAAAACATAGTAAAATCAACAGATTGCTTGGAAGCTTCGGAATCACTCGTAGTCTCTATCCATCACCACCATTTAGCTAGCAAGGATAAAATCCCTCGGGTTGATGACTTCAAGACCTGGCCCCACCAAAGGGTTGATTAACCAAAACTTAATCTATACATAGCTCTCTCTCTATCTAATTCTAACCAATAAAAAAAAACTAATTCCTAACTCCTTTCTAGCTCTCGTCCCTATCTCAATCGGTAACTCCATTTGTCAAATACAACTTGAGTGTATAGCTCTACGAGCTAAGCCCATTTGATCATATAATCGTAATATTCCTAGTTTATAATATATAAAGTAATATTTTTATAATAATATATGTAGCAATTTCCCTTTTCTTTATTTCCTCTTCTTTTCATTTTAATTTTTCTCTTTAAATAGCCCAGAGTCCACTTTCTTTCCCTATTTCCATTTCTTTTCTCTCTCATTTTCTTACCAAAGCCCTTCCAAGCCTAGCCCGCATCCCTTTCTTTTTCTCTTTTCTTATTTTTCTAATTTTCTCTTAAGCCCAAGCCTACTTAGCCCATTAACCCACTCCCACTATATATCACTTCTTCCTCTCTCCCCCCCAATCTTGAAACCCTAGCAGGCTACAGTCGATTGCTCTCTCTCTCCCCTATATATATATATATATATATATATATATATATATATATATTATATATATATATATATATATATATATATATAGACTTGTGTTATTTCGGAAGAATTCGAGGCCGAATCCTTCACACTCAAATACAACCCTGCGATATTAAAAAACAAGATCTACTCCGTTGAAGTTGATCTATATTATTTAAAGTATCTATAAATCAAAAATTAAGTATTTTAAATATTTTTTACTCATGCATCAAGTAGAGAAAAAACGGATGGTCTAAATGGTGAGTTGATTAGTTTACCGGTGTAGAACATTTGAAACCTAACTAAATTGATTTTTAGGGTTTTTAAATGTTTAGATCATGATCAAATGGCCGGATTGAGAATCTGAATGTCTAAACACATAGATCTAACCAACTCACTACTTTCGGCCGTCCATTTTGTGCCGCTTGATGGATGGGCAAAAAGTATTCAAAACACTTGATTTTTGATTTTTAGTTACTTTGAATAATATAGATCAACTTCAATGGAGTGGATCTTGTATTTGAATGTCGGAGGGTTGTATTTGAGTGGGAAGGATTCGGGGGCTCGAATTCTTTCAGAATGACACAAATATATATATATTTACACACACATACACACACATCCGCAGGGAGTTGGCTGAGTAGTGTGACCACTTGGATTCGCCCCAAGAGGTCGCGACTTCGAAGCCTCCCTTGGGCGTGTGAGGGCGCTAAGTAGGAGTGCCACCGGATACGGATTATCCGCGGATATCCGCATCCGAATCCGCCTCCAATCTGGATACGGATATCATTTTTTCACATCCGTCAATATTCGTATCCGTATCCGTATCCGAAAGGTAGGTGCGGATACGGATATGGTAAAAGTAATATCTTATTCGTATCCAATCCGATATCCGAATGTTGCGTGCTTCATAATGATATCGGCATGGAGAAGACTATTCTTCAATGGAATAAGGTATTAAATTTTGATATTTTGAGTTGGTGAAAAAGTAATAGTGAAAAGTATTCGATTCTTGCAAGAGCACCACATGATATTTTGAGTATTTCGATATCAACCATGGCATCCGAATCGACATTTAGCACCGGAAGACGTGCAATCTATTGTTATAGAAGTCAAATGACAATGAATACGATGAATGTATTGATATGTACACAATAATATCATAGTATGTATCACATTTAATATTGTACTAGATGAGATAAAAAGTAATATAAGTATTTCTGTTTAATTTATCTTTAACCATATCCATTTTTAACATATCCGACTAGTATCCGCATCCGATCCGCTAATATCCGATTTATATCTGATATCCGATTTTGGCGGATACGGATATCATTTTTCCACATCCGCCAATATCTGTATCTGTATCCGTATCCGAAGGTTGGGTACGGATATGGATATGGTAGAGGTAATATCCGATCCGTATCCGATCCGATGGCACCCCTAGCGCTAAGGCACTAGGTTTGCTCCCCAGTAACGGGTGACTAGAGCACGCCACGTGGATAGTTGGTATTAGTCTGAAGGTTAGTTAACCACTACATGGATTTATCCTTAATAGAGAGGGGCGCTCTAGGATTCCATGGGAGTCACCTTATATATATATATATATATATATATATATATATATATATATATATATATATATATATATATATATATATATTATATATATATCCCTCTCTCTTCCTTCCTCACTATTGCCATCGCCACCTTCACCCGCAGCACCACCTTCAACAGCCATCACCCACACCACTCCCCCTGCGGCTTAGTGCAGCCGGCCTCTGCGTGCGAGCAAGCACCGCCATGCTTCCCTCTTCCTCCACCGCGTGTGCCCCCGGGATGGCCTCGCCTCACCAGCACCACTGCTCGCTTGCATCTCCTCCGCTACCCTACTTCTTTCCCTCTTACTCTTCCTCCGTGTCGTGCAACCACCATACCCTCACAGGGAGCCACTACCCGAGTGCCACCTTCACTCTTCTCCTATCTTCTTCTCCTCCGTCTTCGTCATTTACGCTGCCGTCCGATTACTCTATAATTCTGCATCATCATATTGCATTTTTCAGCTACGTTATGAATAAAATATTGCTTCTCAACTGTGTTTTGATCTATTTTGTAGATAAACAAGAGTATAGGGGAAAAGCTGTAATAAGAGCTTAATTAAACCCACTGTGGGCAATTGATCCGGATTTCTTAGATACCAAGGCAAATGGCTTTTAGAAGATTACATTGGATTCCCGTATTTGAAGCTGTATCTAGAAAAATACAAGTCCAAATAATGCAAAACTAGATACATACAGAAGGTCCTAGAAGCCAGACGAACCCGGTGGCAAAAGATCAGGGTCTCTGGCTCTGATCAAGCTGTGGAAACGTAGTTTTTGCTGCGTTCTCGCGGCATCTTCGACGTATGGTTTCTTCCAGAGAGTTTCCAGATACCCATTGCCTATAAATACTGCTTTGATGACCAGAAACTCGAGGGGGAGAGCAGTAGGCTATGGTTTCTTCTCTGTAGTGTAATTAGTGTAGTTTTTTTTCTCTCTTCTTTTTATTTTTCTTTTCTTTTAGAACATGTATTAGGGCAGAAATTGATTCAGGAGAGAAAAAAAAGAGTTGATGTAATAGAAAGTGACAATCTATGAAACCTTTCTCCTTTTCTTCTATGATTTCTTCTCTAATCTCTAACATAATTAGCTAACTTTTCTCTCATGGCAATCTAACTACTAACCACTAATCATCTAATTACTTACTTTATAATCCACATGAATCTAATAGTCTCTACAAGGCTTTGTTCTTACAAGAGCCATTGATGACTCATGATGATAGGTTCTAATATCTAACTTGCTAACAAGCTAACTCTCTTATTTCATACTTGCCTCTAACCGGTTTTGATGATCTATTGTTTGCATTAGCTTGCTTTTGATACAAATTTGATATAGAGAATAATCTTATGTACCATTCTTTGAAAACGTCTCTTGAAGCTAAGGATTAGTGATGGCCAAGAATCCATGTGAGACAACTATCACTAAGAGGTTAGCATGATTAGTGGAGTACTTAGTAGTTAGTAGTCATGATTTTTCTTCCCACTTACTTTGTTTTCAAAACCAATTCATCTTTGTCTTATCGGCGTTTTCATCGCCTTCCTTGTTCACCTCAAGTTTCATCTCTTTTACATCTTCCAAATCACTTCACCATGTTTTCATCTTCACCTTTTACTCCTCCTTATTTTAGTTAGCTTCTATTTCTTATTTTTTCTTTACCAAAATCACTTCTTTCTATTTCTTGTTTTGTTTTCTTTCAGCTTCTTTTCACTTCACCATTTTATCACCTTCTCCTCCTCCTACTTCTAGTTTTCATTTCTTTTTCTTTTCTCTTTCTTAAATAAAGAAGAACTTATTAACAATCAATGTGAATATGAATTGTTATTGCTTTTATCACCTCCCGTCCATGTGGATTCGACCTGTATAGCCTATATGCTATAAAGGAAGTATCGAGGAAGCCAAAGCACCATAAAACTTTTACTAATTTTACAAAATATACATTTTCGTGCACGGTTCCCCTCCGATCACCACAACACCGACCGCCGCGACCTCCTCTTCCTTCCACTGTTTCTTCTCTTCTACGCTCCCTTTCTATTTCTCTTTCTCCTTCTTTTTCTTTCTTTTCTTTCTCTTCTCTTTGATGTTGTCGGCCACAACCGGCACTGCCCGACTCACCGTCGTCGTGTGATGGCACCCCGACCCGCCACCGGTCACTGCCGCGCCTAGCACCCCATGGCCACTGCTCACCCCGCTGCGTCCTATCTCTCCCCCTGTGGCCTTCTTCTTCCCTTCTTTCTTTTTCTTTCTCATGTTAGGTCTCCACCCAATAGAGATCCAAACCCATTTTGAACCTGACCCATTTCCCCAACTAAACTCACTGCAGCTCATACAACCCAACCCACAATCCTATACAGACCTGTTTACAATCGAATTTTGGTTTTCAAGGCGATTCCTCGACCGTTCAGAGTCCAAATTTAGCTGTTTTCAAGAAGTTGAAACCGTGGAGACTAGAACTACAATCTGTATAACTTAGTGAGTATTTTTATCTTTTTAAATTAATTATTATTTATTGAAATAAATTTGATCATTTATTTAATGTTCATATATTTAAACTTTTCAATAAATTTCTAATATTGCGAAAATTGTAAAATTTCGTAATTTTGTTCTGTGCACATATTATTCTTTGATTTATCAGTTTGTACGTGCATCAGATTGTGCGAATATATTTTTAAATAACTGATTGCTAATTTCAAAAAATTGAATTTATTGGGATTGTTAATTAATTGTTCTTTAGAAAAAATATTTAAACATAATTTTAAATAATGAAAATTTCCTAAAAAGTCATATTTTAAATTATGAATATTAAGTAAGTGTTTTTTTATTAAGTCCATTTAAATAAATTATTTTCATTGTGTTTAATAAAATTATTTTATATAAATATTTAAAATAAGTGTTTTGTCTTTCAAATAAATTATGCAAATTGCAGACCTTTTGAATTAATACATCAGTGAATATTTTTACCCGCCGAATCTATTTGATAGTTTATTTATCTAATGATTGATTAACTATTTAATTGAAATTTTTAGCGTGTACAGTATAGGTTATGCTTAATGGTTCTTGACAAATTATTTTCATTTATTTAAATTGAGCGTTTTGACTGTTTTATTGAGATAGATTTACTTATTTTATAATTCATTTAATTCATGTTTTGTCATTTAAATCTGTTTATTTATATTTTTCTAGCATCTAAAAGTATTTAGAGAATTTCAAGCTTATGTGATATAATCTCTTGTAAAAATTGATCATTTTGCCTTAAGTTGTTCATCGTGTGATTATATAAAAATATTGTGATAGTGTCTCATCGATATTAATGACTTTATATTTTTAGAATATTACAATAGTTATTGACTGATCGCAGTGATTAGTGATATCTATTGTACAACTTGACACATTATGGATGATTAATCATGTTAATAATTATAGACTATGTCAACTAAATTGCTGAAAAACTCATGTTACATGAAATTGTTGATATGAATACCGTTATTGAATTAGTACTAGCCAGACAAAGTGTGGAACTAAGTGTCACATGGAACTGAATGCTACAAGAAGCAAAGTGTCATGCCACACGTAGATGTGGTGGAGGCCATCTCTTGAATCCGTGTGAGCCACCTCTAAATCCATAGGGGCCACCTCTTGAATCTGTGGGAGCCACCTCTAAACTTCATAGGGGTCACCTCTTGAATCCCACATCACCTGGTAAAGTGTTAGTACTACACATACATTAATTAGACCCAGTAACTTAGGTGACATAAAAATTAGACAACTTACACCGAGATTGAGAAAATTAATGAGGGAAATAGCGTTTGTATTTTAAGTGAACCTAGGATATAAATTGCACAGCCAAAAGAGAGTTCCACTGCAGGGGGATCATTTGCATTCCATCTATTTATATTGTTACTGTTACTGTTCACTGTTACAGAGTACCTAGAGGTACTGCTTGGTTTAGTGCCAGAAAACTATGCCGTGTCCTGGGTATGTATAAGACCCACTTAAAACACAGACAATATCTCTACCAATTAGTTTCAAATAATATAAACTCTAATTGACACATGTAGTAGGTGTAGTATGAATGCGTTTACTGCATGTGGTAATTGATGTTCACTAACATAATTAATAATAAGAAATCTTCTATAATGTACCATAAGTTGATATCTGTTCACTTATTATATATACATGATCTGATAGATACCTGACCTATGATTCTAGCAGTGGTTGACCTCATTACTGTTTATTCATGTATTATATATTTTTGTGCTGGTAATATACTTATGTATATAATAATCAACATATTAGAGACATATCTAGACTATACATCTTAGAGTATCAATTGTTTTTTTTACATTGATGAGTTATCTTCTATTTACAATTTTATTCATGATATCTTTATCCAGTATTTTCATAGTAGTATCATAGTATGCACACACATAACATACATGTGCACTTTTTCTCATTTTACACAATCGCTATGAGTTTTTTGATTCCTCTGGATTTGTATATTCAGATCCAAAGATTAATTTATTCTGCTGACCAGGTGTTATACTTATTATTGAGGAGCTTGCAGAGAAATAATAGGAGCTAGAGTTCCCTTTGCTTAATCATTCGATCTTTGGTATTGTTCCTGCCTTCCTTTTATCTCTTACTGGATTTATTGATTCTTGGTATATTAGACTCAATATTTAATTATTCAAAGAATCATATTATCTTGTGTAAGAATTTATATGTCATATTGCATGGATCATGTTTATAATAGTTGATTTATATAACTTACTCAGGTTACATTATACTTAGTGTGTACACATAGGGATATGCTCCTCGCGTATATGCGCCGCCAACTCTCGTCACATGACATTTTTATGCATTTTTGGAAGCGGTGACATATACAATGACTTGGCCTACATGACTATGAAAAATCACATAGTAGCTCAAGAACCATGCCATCTGCAATGTGGCAAGTAACTAATGAAAATTAGTTGATGTCCCGATGCCAACAGCCCAAAAAGAGTAGACAACAAGCAAAAAAAGATGCCACCAACAGTGAGTATGTTGTTTTGTCTAGACTCTATAAAGATGCTTGGAGCATGAGAAGTGCTCCTTCTTCACAATGAAAGACATTCAAGTACCATCTATCTCAATTGTTAAAGCATGGAAGGAAAAGGACATAGGTCGAGGCAGGAGAGCTTGTTTCTCATGTGTTTTGGTGGCTGATAACTCCAAAGCCTAATTCTTTTAGCTTTGCCTTCCTGTTGCTCTCTACACAAGTAAATGTCAGTTCAAGTAATTGAGAAGAGATGGTATCAACATGAAAACTCTAAACTTTTGCAGCAAACTCATGAATTGTGTGCTAACAAAAATGTGAAAACATATGCACACACAAATAGTGTGATATGAGTTCGAGGAAAAGATTAGCAGTAATGAACTCAATTACTGTCACAAGAAAATAAAATGTAGCATTACAGGAAGGAAAAAACAGTTAAATTGAGTTAAACAAGCAAAAGTTTCAATATGCTACTATCTAATATGCAGGAATCAAACTGAAACAATTCTCTGAAGAACCTGTACATTCTCTTCGTCTCCTTGCTTCATTACATGGGAGTTCATATCCACAGGCAGCCAATCTGGTCTGATCTCCATCAGCATTGCTGTTATAGTCTTCGCCATTACAAACCTGAAAACGGACATCGATGGAGGTTGCAGTACCAGTGTCCGTGGCCCAATGTGACCTCTTGTGACCCCCAAGAGCTTGGCCTGAAGAGAACATCTTGCCGCAGACTGGGCATTCGTGATCCTTTCTCCTCTTCTTCAATCTCTTGACAGTTTTCATGCTGGTGTTTCGATCCACATTGTGGCTGGCGCGATGGCCACCAAGAGCTTGGTACGAGCTAAACACCTTGTTGCAGGTCCTACACTTGTATTTGCTTCGCTTGTCAGAATCACCGTCATTGTAATCATCAAATCTGTCAGCTGATTCAGGATCGAAATGGTAGAATCTCCTTCTCCTTCCCGATTCCGACATGCCATAATTCGCATTGCTGTTCTTGCAATCAACCTTATCAATCTCAATTCCCCTGTCGAAGTCCCTCGAAAGCATCATCAGTATCACAGCCCCATCCACTTGCTCCTTGTCCGAATCGGGCATCAATAAAGATTCATCACAGATTGCTGCCACCCTCTTCAATCTCCTCCTCTTCCTCGACACCGTTGAAACTGTTATCTCTCTCTCAGATTGGCTGCTCTCTGAATCCACATTGCCTTGGTCGCACTCCAGCTGATTCAAGCACGCATCACTGCTCGAATCCGATGCCCGCCACGACTTCTTCGGATTCTCTCTCAGGCCATGTCCAGCTCTCTCGTCAGCGTCGAACGAGGAGTCTAAAGACAAGTGAGACCTCATGTGGCCACCGAGAGATCTGCCATTGGTGAAGGTCTTGTTGCAGACCTTGCAGCAGTGCTTGTCTTCATCCTCATGAACTCTGTCCATTGAGAACAGGGGAAGAGTGAGAAAAAAATTAAAATTGAGAGAAGAAAGAAGCAACAAGAGAGATAGAGAGAGCTCAAAAGGGTTGAGAGAATTCAATTGGATGTTAAATTTTCTAGCGTTTTGGATGGATCTGAGAAGAACTCAATTGGGATTTTTTCTTGCGTTTCTTTGATGTGGAGGCAGTTTTTTTTTATGCCAACTCAAAGCTCTGTTTTCTTTCTTTTCTTTTTTTTTTTTGGCCTATTTCTATTTGGGGTGTTTTGAAAGGAGAAATCCATGCAATGCAAGCAAAATTATTTGCAAAAAAAATTGGAATTTGACAAATCGTAGGCTTGTTGATCAGATGGTGGTGATATTGCCACGTCAGAAGTTTGGGAAGAGATCAAAGGTTAGCTAATTCTTTGCCTTGAGAGAGAGAGAGGGGATTTGATCAGCTGTTCTTCATAAAACAGGGAGCAGCGATTCACAACTTTGAAATTTTTCTGTAATTTTTTTTTTAAAAGAAGAATTGGAGGTGGAGGCAAGACATTCTTTAATTGTCATTTAATTTGTTTATTTCCATGGAAATTTGAGAAGATATTATTGACTCATTAAAGGGGGAAAAAAGGCTTATATCAATCTCACATTAATAGCTATTAATGTCTATTGACTAGTAATGTAATCCCAAAGTAAACACTTGACTTGTGATATAGCTTTGGCATGTAGATTAAGATTTATAAATTTTTATGTATGTTTTGTCAACCCAATTAAAAGGACATCAGAAAGATTCATAATAAGTGGGTCTTATAGTTTAACTAACATGGATGTATCTTTTATCACACTTCTCCAATCAATTTTGCTGATTTCTCTTCTTGTACTTTTATGAACTAAAAAGTTCTATCATGAATAGAAATTTCAATTTTCATAATTGTCTTGCCTATAAATATATTGAGTCTTTGTCACTGTAACAAAAATCTAAAGTTAAAGTGAGAGTCGATGTATTTATGCATAAAGATATAAACAAAAGGGATATTAGTATTACCATATTTGTATTCGTATTTATTTTTTTTGCATGGTTCACTGTCTATGAATTTCAGGACTTCTTTGTGTTGAATCATGTGTGATCTTAATAGTTTAAATTGGATAATTTAAATAAAAGTGAAGAACATAACAATATTATGGATTCAAATCTTCAAAGCAAAAAGATTTTCTAATTATACGGTGCACTATTAGAGCTCACGATGTGATCGAGCCAAATAGAACCGTGTGACTAATTGACAATAATCCTATTCTTTTGACAATTTGTTCTCTCCTCACAAAAGCTTCTTTCTCTCAATTTGGTCTTCGTTCTCCCACTGTGGAGCTTCTCTCTTCTTTCTTTTAAGAGAAATGTTGCCCTGCATAATTAAAATTCAATAAAAAGTGGAAGTCACGAATGAATCCTCTGAATTAGCGGCTGATGAAGAGTTCCCTAGCTGGACGGTTTTGCAACTAGAATGAATGAATGAAATAGTATAGCTGGCCTTGCTTGCTTAGCGCGGCATTGCGTAAAGTAGGCTCAGCTTCTTTGGTTTATAAAGATCTTGTAGTAGCCGAAGTTAGTCCGCTTGTTAGATTGAATTAAATCTTATATAATCGGGGCCTTATTAATCTTTCTATCCCTGCCTGCTTAAACTTAATGTCATACCCCCGCCTGAAAGTGAACTGTTAATTCCTTAAAGACTCAATATGATTTTTAAACTGATTGTCTGATAAATAGGGATGGAAATCGACCCGAACCTAGCCTCCCTTTGCCCCATGTTGTGGGGCTTATTGTGGGCCGAACAACAACCACGTAGAGGAAACCCTAAATCCCAGATGCAAAATAACAATATCACTAACAGCAAATAACACACAAGCAAAGAGAAGAACACAAAATCAGATTTAACGAGGTTCGGCCAATTTCGCCTACGTCCTCGGGGCAAGGAAGAGAGAGTTTCTATTGATTTTTTGTTAATCAATACAATGTTTTCAACATACACAATGAAGAGAGCTCTGCCTCTCTCATATACCCCAGAAAAAACCCTAGGAATCCGCTCACAACTTGAGCAGATTTTCAATTTAGCATCTTTTCCGAAACAGCCCGACCCGACTGTCGGTCGATCGGCCGGTCGATCGACCTAGGCACCAGTCAACCGTGCCGGTCGACCGTGCCTAAGCGAGAGTTAGGCACATTCAGTCGGTCGACCGGACGGTCGACCGCTACAACCTTGTGCACGTTGTGCACAATCGGTCGACCGACCCGGTCGACCGTTCCCACTGCTGCTACTGCTGTTTCCTTGATGCGGTCGACCGACCCGATCGACCGTGCTGCTGCTACTGCTGTTGCTGAATCTCTGGATCATCGTCGACTTCCTCAACTTCCCTTCTCCTCTTCCTATAATTCTCCACCTCGGTGAAGATTTCTCAAATCTGAGCCGAAATGAAATATATGAACCATCGACTCAAAAGTGGCTGTACCAGTGTGGTTGCCTACGTACCCTGTCTAAGGGATCAAGCCATCCGTAGTTCATCCACAGGAGCTTCAACAAGCTCATGCTACATGAAGGACGTGGATCAAAACCTTACAATGTGCAAACTTGACTCCTGAGACCACCTTGGTAAGCATGTCGGCGGGATTCTCCGATGTGTGAATCTTTAGCAGCTCAATATCACCCTCATCAAGAATCTCCCGAACAAAATGGAACCTGACGTCGATATGCTTTGTCCGTGCATGATATACCTGATTCTTGGCTAAATAAATAGCACTCATACTATCACAATTGATCTTTAGAAGATCCTGATCCACCCTAAGTCATCAAGCAAGCCTTGAAGCCAAATTGCCTCCTTCATAGCCTCCGTCATGGCCATATACTCGGCCTCTGTAGTAGACAATGCGACAGTAGACTGTAGAATTGAGCGCCAACTCACCGGTGCTTGAGAGAATATAAAGACATACCCCGTTGTTGACCGGCGCTTGTCAAGGTCACCAGTATAGTCGGAATCAACATATCCGATACAATCCTGCTTCCCTGTAGAGTCCTTCTCAAATACCAGACCAACATCAATGGTACCTTTTATGTACCGCAGAATCCACTTCACTGCCTCCCAATGACCCTGTCCCGGATCATGCATATATCTACTGACCATAGAGACAGCTTGTGACAGATCTGGTCTCGTACACACCATAGCATACATAAGACTACAGACTGCGCTAGCATATGGGACGTGAGTCATGTACTCACGTTCTTCAATGTTCTTTGGAGACATCATAGCAGATAACTTGAAATGAGGAGCCAGTGGTGTACTTACAGACTTCGTATCCTTACCGATGTTGAACCTCTGAAGTACCTTCTGCAAATACCCCTTCTGTGTCAAGCTCACCCTGCCAACCTTTCGGTCTCGTGTGATTTTCATGCCTAGCACCTTCCTTACTTCACCAAGATCCTTCATCTTAAACTCAGAAGATAAATCCCTATTCAGTGCATCAATCGCAGATCTAGACCTTAAAACAATAAGCATATCATCTACATACAGAAGTAAATAGATATACTCCCCTGTCGGTAGCTTATTGTAGTACACACATGGGTCATAGTGGCTACGTGTTTACCTTTTTCCTCTGATGAAGCTGTCGAACCGCTTGTACCATTATCTTGGAGACTGCTTTAGTCCATACAGCGACTTCTTCAGCTTACATACCATTTGTTCCTTCTCTGCAGTCTTGAACCCTGTTGGCTAAGACATGTAGATCTCTTCATCTAGATCGCCATGGAGAAAGGCGGTCTTTATATCGAGTTGATCAAGATCCAACTCGTACTGTGCCACCAAAGCCAATAAGATCCAAATTGACGAATGCTTTACAACAGGAGAAAATACCTCATTGTAGTCAATTCCTTCCTTTGAGCATAGCCTTTTGCTACAATCTGGCCTTGTATCGTACCGAATCTTCTTTGAGAGATCCCTGCTTCTTTGCATACATCCACTTACAGCCTATCGCCTTCTTCTCTTTGGGCAACCTTGTGAGTTCTCAAGTGTCGTTCTTGTAAAGAGACTTCATCTCTTCTTCCATGGCTTCTTTCCACATCTTCGACTCTGAACTGATTTCAGCTTCTCTGAAGGTGGACGGGATAGCCTCCTCAACGACCGGAAGTGCATAGGTCACGACCATATCTGTAGTGAGCCAACCTGGTCTCCTAGTGTTTCTCTTTGGTCTTCCAACTGTAGTAGAGTCAGGAACATTACCCATGACCTGTTCTTAATCCTCTTCACCATCAGCATCTCCCTCATCTGCTTGATCATTACCCTGTGTCAACCTAGGTATGATCCTCACCGATGCTAAACTCTCTAGAGATGGTGGATTTGCATCAATCTCCACCTGCTGCGATACATCTTTGGTCTTGCTAGTCTCCACCTGCTGAGAGACCTTAGGCTTCAACATAGAAGTCTCATCAAAAGTGATATCCCTGCTGAGAAGAAACTTCCTGTCCGTTGGATCCTAAATCTTGAACCCTTTGATTCCCTTCTTGAAACCGACGAACACACCCTTCTTTGCTCTTGGGTCTAATTTATCATCTTTGACATGATAATAGGCTGGACAACCAAACACCCTTAGCAAATCATAATCAGCAGCTATTTTTCCCGACCAAACCTCGAGAGGAGTTTCCCCCTATCGCAGACGAAGGCAACCTGTTCACAAGGTAGCATGCATATGCCAAAGCCTCAGCCCAGAAGTTCTTCGACAAACCGGCATTGGACAACATACAACGTACCTTCTCTAGCAAAGTCCTGTTCATCATTTCTGCTATCCCATTCTGTTGTGGTGTCTCTCTCACTTTGAAGTGTCTCTCTATGCCCCAAGACATAGCTGAAGGAAAGGATCAGACTTGTATTCTCCTCCATTATCTGAACGGAGGACCTTGATTTTCCTTCCCGTACTTCTCTCCAAGTTCTTCTTCCACTTCACAAACAATTTTAGGACTTCCCCTTTGTGTCTCATGGTATATACCCAATAACGCCTAGAATAATCATCAAGAAACGACACAAAGTAATGGTTACCTCCAATTGATGCAGTCTTGGTAGGTCCCCAAATATCAGTATGAACATAGTCCAGAATCCCCTTGGTGCAGTCTGTTGCTGTGCCGAACTTCTCCTTGGTCTTCTTTCCGATGATACAGTGTTCACAAAATTCCAACTTGCAGGTTCTGGCACCTTTCAGTACTCCTTGTCTTGCAAGAGTTTGCAAAGACTTTTCTCCTACGTGTCCCAGCCTTATATGCCACAGCGTGGTTGAGTCTTCATCTGAACCGGTAGAAGCCGCCACTTGTCCTGTAACAGTACTACCATTCAAGTAGTAAAGATTGTTCCTACGATCGGCCTTCAATACCACCATCGAGCCTTTGGTCATCTTAAGGACTCCTTCCTTAATTGACACCACAAGGCCCAATGCCTCCAAAGCTCCAACAGAGATTAGGTTTCTCTTCAGTTGAGGTACATTCCTCACTTCCTTCAGTTCCCTTACCATCCCATCAAATATCTTATTTGGATTGTTCCTACATCCTCCATGATACATGGATGATCATCGGCCGTAATGACTGAACATCCCTCCAGCTTCTCAAAGCTAGAAACCAATCCCGATTAGGGCACACATGGTATGTAGCACCTGTATCAAAATTTACTCATTTTCTCCTGAGTAGCCAACGACGAGAGTAGTGACTGAGAATGAGAAAACCGATGAGTCTGAGTCTAATCCACCTGCCTGTGAGTTACTGCTCTGAGTACTAACCACTTTTGCAAGATTTGCCTCAGTCTTCGACTCCTTCTTCTTCCCTTTAGCCTTTGGACAATCAACCTTCCAGTGCCCTAATTCTCTACAGAAGGCACACTGGTTCTTCTTCAGATCTCGATAACCTGGCCTAGACTTCGATTTCCCTCTATCATCTTTGCCCTTCCTATATGAACCCCTGCCTTTTACTGCTAGCGCCTCTGCTGATGAGCTTGACTGAGAAGGCTGTCTCTCCTTTCTCCTCGTCTCATAATTGCCAAAGCAGATGACACTTCATGATAGTCAAGAGTCTGTCTCCTATTTATGAAGGTTAAGGTAAATGTCTCATACTCTTCCGCAGGGAGAGAGTTCAAGAGGATTACTGCCTTGTCTTCTTCATCTATCTTGACATCCACATTGACCAAATCCGTAAGAAACTTCGTGTAGCGATTTAGATGTTCATTCACGAAGCATCCCTTCTTCATCTGAAACCCGTACAGCTTACTTTTAAGCTATAATCTCGATTCAATACTCTTGGTCAGATATTTTCTTTCAAGGATCTCCCACAACTGCCTTGCAGATGTCTCGTGTAACATAACATATTTGATGTCTTGTGTTAGACACGATCTAATCAAACCACCGACCGGTTCATCTTCTTCCACTCTTCTTTAGTGGTTGTGTTTCGCTTCTTCTCCAGAAATAGAGTATCCTCGAGGTTAGATGCATTCAGGGCATCCATCACCTCGCACCTCCACATGCCAAAATTGTTAGTGCCGTTAAACTTTACCACGTCAATCCTCGGATGAGGATTCATGGTCCTAACTGATGTACTTTCTTCTGCCATCTCTCTAACTGAATCCTCTATGTAATGCGGAAATACCAAACGGAGATAGATAAATAACTTTGATAAAGATCAGATCTTTACCTTCTCGCGAAACCCTAGATGAGTTTCTGACCAGATCTACTCCTCCAATGATTCCTTGAGCACTTCACGTACTATTCTGAGATCGACACACGATCCTACGAACAGACCCAACACTGATCTGAGATCGACACACGATCTCCACCAAATCAACAACCGATGCCCTAGAATCTTCAGATAATCCCATGACGAACCTGGGAGGCTCTGATACCACTTGTTGTGGGGCTTGTTGTGGGCCGAACAACAACCATGTAGAAGAAACCCTAGATCCTAGATGCAAAATAACAATACTACCAACAACAAATAACACACAAGTAAAGAGAAGAACACAAAACCAGATTTAACGAGGTTCGGCCAATTTCGCCTACGTCCTCGGGGCAAGGAAAAGAGAGTTTCTATTGATTTTTTGTGAATCAATACAATGTTTCAGCGTACACAATGAAGAGAGCTCTGCCTCTCTCATATACCCTAGAAAAAACCCTAGGAATCTGCTCACAACTTGAGCAGATTTCCAATTCTGCATCTTTCCCGAAACAGCCCGACCCAACTGTCGGTCGACCGGCCGTCAACTGACCTAGGCACCGGTCGACCGTGCCGTTGACCGTGCCTAACCGAGAGTTAGGCACCTTCAGTCGGTCGACCGGACGGTCGACCGCTACAACCTTGTGCACGTTGTGCATAATTGGTCGACCGACCCGGTCGACCGTTCCACTGCTGCTGCTGTTTTCTTGCTGCGGTCGACCGACCCGGTCGACCGTGCTGCTGCTGCTGCTGTTGCTGAATCTCTGGATCATCGTCGACTTCCTGGACTTCCCTTCTCCTCTTCCTACACCCCATAGTTAAGGGAGGCAATGACTGCAAGAGAAAGATTCGCAGAGGAAGTACAAGAACTTGTCTCTAGCAGTACCACTCATCGAACGAACCCTTGATCCTAACCTTCAAATAGGTTTGAGCTCTGCAGGTAAAAGCGTTGCATACTTTACTTCATAGGGGTAGATAGGTTTCTTGGTACTTTGGAGCTCTTGTTCTTGCTTTCTTTAGGGTAGGTCTCTCCTCCAATGAGTTGAACCTTGACTGCACTGTAAGATATTTTCTAATTTGATCCACACCTTATTTTCCATGTGACAATTGATTATGTAGATGAAGACTAAATATACTGCTTTGGGGTAGGCCTCTCTTCCAATGAGTTGAATCTTGACTGCACTTCCCTCAGGTCGAGCAGGCGAACTTCTGGGATGTCATTGGCAAAAGGGGATGTTCTTTTCACCCGAACAGACTGAGCTTAAGACTTCATATAGGTCGATGGAAGGTTCAGTATGTTAGAAAGAATCCGTTCCATGGCGGTTTTCTTCAACTAGTGCCTGTTCTGCTGCGTGCCGTGCTCTGCTTGAAGAAACTTAACAAGGGCTTGACGGGGCTTGCCGAAAAAATGACTATTGTGGGAACTCCGGCCAAGTAGGTCAGTGAATGTCTTCACCGATCTGTCACTGCACCTGATCTAAAAATGCAGTATATATGGCTGACATAAAAAATATCCATAAACCAAATAAATAATTCATTTTCTTTTTACAGAAATGATTAAATAATTTCTTTTCACAATGTTGCAATCACCGAATCCTAATGAAATGATTTACGTAAAGAGGGCATCATTAATACATTAGAACAGATGAGCTTACAAGCTGCAGTGTTCTTGAAGTAGCCTCAGTTTGATTACGCTAGTGTGAGGGAGAGTTTTTTCTGCGAATAATCTAATGGTCGGTCCACCACAAGCGAGAGTATGTATTTGAGATATAAGTGCTCAATAATCAACACAACTCAGAAACTAGACGAAGACAAGATATTTTTACGTGAAAACGTTACAGATAGCTAGGATTTAAATGGAAGACGAGAGGTTTCAGTAGAAGTTTATGGGTATAGAGGTCCGTTCGGAAAAGTCCTCCTTCTTGCTGGAGAAGAAAGTCTATTTATAATATACTGCTCGCCTGGAGGCGGATGAGGTGTTCGTGAGAGCTCCGTAGCTGCACGATCTTCACGTGTGGATCTATTGTAACGATCACGATTGACGGAGCGATGGTTGAGATTGCATGCAGAGAATTTCATAACTGTTCACCTTGAGTGCATGAATGTTGCACGTTTTCAACGTGGGTGAGGAGAGGCGATATGATTGTAGGCAGAGATCTCGACGGTCATTACTGGGAATCTCCAAATGAATTAAAAATGTAGAACCATAGAAAACTTTGGAGGGTGATGTCTTCAGCACGGGGGGTGTCACTTCGGGATGGCTCTGGATGGTGGAGCTCTGACGGTGGACTTAGATTTCGTGTTGATGTGATTCTGCGAACTATAGATGCTCTCGAGAAGGTCCGTTGCTGCGGAGGCAGTCGATCGCTTGTGAAAACTTTGAAACAGAATCTTGATTGCTAAGACACGTGTCAGCATCCTGCCAGGGTCAACAATTTTTGACCATTACAGCTAGGTTGTGCACAAATCTTTGAGCGAATATATACAATCAAAGAATTCATGTTCCAAAATCCAAATCTTTTAAGTTTCATTACAACTAGGCATTCTCTAGAACCACAACATTAATTTTCCGAAATCTGCTCTTATTGTGAACGTCTTCCGGTTTGTTAAATGTTGTATACTAGTCTACGGACTAATATACTATAATCTAAAATTTTAAGTGGAGAATGGATCTTATTCAACTTTTCTTTCTTTCTTACTTGCTTGAAAAAACAAAAAGGTACACTAGCTTTTTATAGGCTTCAAGGAAAAAAACTTACAAGAATATCAACCATCTACTTTAATATCATAAACAAATGACAATAATACATATATGACTCTTTAACTTCTCCAATTCATAGTGACTTTTCATTTCTTCAAATTGATGATGACTATTTATTCCTTCTAATTGAAGAAGATGACTCTTTATTTCTTCTAATTGATGATGATGACTCTTCATTTCTTCACCGTATGGTGTCTCTTCTACTTCAAAAATTAATGTCATAAAAGATATTTTTATTTGATATTCCAACAGCCCCTCAAATCAAAATGTTTTCATATCAAGCATTTTTTTGGCCTTTTGAAAGGTTCAATATGCAATGGCTTGGTAGAAATATCTGCTACTTGCTCCATGGTATGTCAATACTTCAACTCCACAGTTTTCTGCTTTACATGGCCTCTGAGAAAATGAAACCGTGCAGCTATATGTTTGCTCCTCCCATGATGTACTGGGCTCTTTGCAAGTTGGATGGCTGATTTGTTGTCCACAAATATTACAGTTGCTTCTTCTTGTGGATGATCCAACTCCTTTAAAATATTCCACAACTAAATAGTTTCACATACAGTATATGAAGCTGCCACAGACTCTGCTTCGCATGAAGATAAGGCCACAATTCCTTACTTCTTTGAGGTCCATGAAAATGTAGTTGACCCAAGATAGAAGACATAACCAGTTGTGCTTTTTCTCTCATCTTGGTTACCTCCCCAGTCGCTATCTGAATAGCCTACTAACTCTGCAGTTTTACCATAAGTATAAAATAGAGTAAGGTTGAGTGTGCCTTTAATATACCTTAGAATCCTCTTTGCAGCTAGCCAATGAGGCTCCTTCGGTGTCTCCATATATCGACTCACAAGTCTGACTCCATAAACAATATCGGGCCTTGTGATTGTTAGGTACCTCAGACTACGAATTAGACTTTTGAAAAGAGTCGAGTCTACAAAATCTCCATTTCCTTCTCTTGATAGCTTCATTCCTGTGGCTATTGGGGTGTTCACTGGGTTGCAGTTACTCATCTTGAATTTCTCCAAGATCTCCTTCATGTACTTCTTTTGAGATATAAATATCCCATCTTGTTATTGCTTCACTTCGATTCCAAGAAAATGGGACATCAATCCATTGTCCGTCATCTCAAATTCATTGAACATCGCCTCCTTGAATTCAGCAAGTATCTCGGCGCTACTTTCTGTGTATAACAAGTCATCAAGATAAAGACAAATTATTAGAAATTCGCTTTGATGGTTCCTCTTCATGTAGATAGTGTAAGTACACCTACAGGTTGAATAGATGTATGGCTAATCTAATGACAAATGATGCGGAATTAAAACTAAATTGCAACACACTTAGTGTAACCAAAGAGTGTAACCAAATTTCAGGTGACGGGCTTTGGAATATCTCCTCTAAATTTCTCTAAATAAGAGTTGAGGTGCTATACGAAGCTCTCTTGGTTCAACACAAGTATGGCACACAAACAACACCAAGCATATATGTATGATATGAGCAATATGAAATAATGCAAGGAATAAGAGAGAGAGTTAGAGATAGTGGATCAATCGCAAACACAAAGATATGTTTCGAGGTTTGAGCACCCAGCTTTATGTCTCCGCCTTCACACAGAAAGATTTCCACTATATCGTCCACATAGGACTTCCCACATAGGAACCTCCACTGAGGATTTTAGGTAATATAAACTTGGAGTATACAACTCCTCTATCAAACAACAACAACATCTACACAAGAGGTAAGGCACTAAGCCACACAAGATCAACCTCTCAATAGAGGGATAGGCACAAAGCCAAATACTATTACCTCACACTAGAGGGATAAAGCACTAAGCCAAACAATCACAATCACCTCTACACTTAGAGGGATACCAACAAACCCAAACATAACCACTACAATCACCTCTATACAAGATGGATAACATAAAGCAAGAGGATTACAACACTTGGTGATCTCAACAAACCACAAACTAATTTTCTTATCAAAAATAAGATTTTAATAGATAGGATAGATATGATAGCTCAAGTGTGAGAAAATAAAGAGTTTGAAAAACAAATCATAAAGAAAAATACTTGGAAAACAACTAGAATAAGATAGAAATGAAGATCAAAACCAATATTCCAAATACTCTATTTTTCTTTGATTTTTTCAACCCTTGAAAACAAATAAATAAAATTCTTTTTAACCCAAAAACTCTTTTAAAACTTGTTGCTAAAACACTTAAGAAGATGTGAATTTTTGCTTTTGAAATTCTTAACCAAAATAGCCCAAAGGGATGGGTATTTATAACCCATTTCAAAAACTAGCTGTTGGGCCAAGACAGCAGAAAATTTCTGCTGTCAGTTGACCGGCCAACGGTCGAATTTCCGACCGTTGTGTCACCGGTCGACCGCCCGGTCTACCGTCCACAACCAACGGTCGACTGGCCCCCACCCGAGAGTGGGGTGCTTTCAGTCGGTCGATCGCGCAGTCGACCAGCCGAGTTGGCTGGCCATGTGCACGTCCTCGTGCACATCGGTCGACCGCTCCAGTCGACCGACCACTGGTCCGGTCGACCGCCAGTTGATCTGGCTAGGGATTTATAGGTATTGAAAACTTATCTTTTTAACTACTATAAAATTCTATAAAATCACATAAATTTCACAAAAATAAGTTCTTATAAGATCTTTGAAATACAAATATATGTGACTAAAATTGTTGACACATATTACAAACAATTTGAACCATTTTGTGATATTGAAATTTGGCTTAAACACAAAATCTGTATTTTTAAAAACTTGAATTTTTGAAATGAAAAACCGTTTTCTCTAAAACTCATATGGATACTAAAACATGATATGGAAACAACTTTGGAGCATGTTGCATATGGATAGAATCCAATATACATAAAGGGTATATATCTATGTTTTTTGATATGAAATCCAAAACTGGTTAAACCGAAAACCAAAACTAATAAACTTTAAACTTGTGTGTGTGAACTTGAGCATATCAACACTATCTACCTTTACACAAGATCTAAAGAACTAAACTAAATACAAACCGAAGTCTTCTTGTCTCCAAGCTGACTCAATCCAAACACGATCTAAAGAGCTTGACTCCAACCGAGTGCTAGATGCGATCTTGACGCGCGAGCTCTTGAATCCACATGTGTTAGCTCCCAAAACTCTTTTGTTGAAGCTAAATACCTACTAATATCTTGGTCAATCACTGAAACTGTTTAAACACAAGATTATTAGTAAATTATAAGTACATGAGTTAATCATCATCAAAACTAGAGTGAAGGGCCTCTGGGCCAACAATCTCCCCCATTTTTATGATGACAAAACTTATGGAGTTATATATGCATGGATTAAAGTTGAGCTTCATAGAAGCTCCTCCTTAACTCATGCATAACAATAAATATAAAGATACTCAATGAATGTTCATAAGCAAAACAACACATATAAGCATAAATGAGGAAATAAAGATAAGTAAATTCTCCAAATATTTCTCCCATTTTTGCATAAATAAAACATATATGCATTAAACAAGAAAAGAAACATGCATATATAAAACTCTCAAAATTCTTCTCCCATTTTTGTATAAAACAAGGAAATGAAATAAACATGCATATAAACTCATCAATACTTCTCTCCCTTTTTGTCAATTCATCAACAAAGGGGCATAAATAAACTCTTAAAAAAAAATCTTCTCCTCCTTTTTGTCAAATCAAACAATAAAGATATATATGCGATATATATTCATGAAGAGGAGAGACGTAAAGTTAACTCCCCCTGCATACATGCATTTATATGAAAAGAGATGACTAAATCCTAACCACATAAAGCATAATATACAATGTAAAAAAGAGATATGAAGCTCCCACTACACACGTGTAAGACATAGAGAAGAGAGGTCAAGCTCCTCAATATGAGATACACTCAACATGAATCTATATATAGAGATGATGTTAAGCTTCCCTTACATATAAGCAATACATATCAAAATATTATGATACCAATTGAAAGGTATACCAATTAAAAATAAACAATTTTTTTTAAGATACCAAAAGATACCAAATGAAAATATCTTGTAGATTTTTTATACCAATAGAAAATGAAACATTTTATGTTTTTGATACCAATTGAAATATATATATTATAAATCTTGATACCAATTGAAAGTAAAAACCAAAAATTTTAGGTAAAGATAACTCATTTCAATATAGATACCAATTTAAAATGAAACATGATACCAATTGAGAAAAAACAAGCCAACTTTTTGACACTTAAGATTATTGATTTTAGTGTTTATGCAAAAATTTATCATAAAGAGTGGGAGTAAAATATCAATTGAAAATAAAACCGATTGAAATATAAAACACGAATTTTTCTCCCTCTTTATGAAATACTAATAGAAACAATGCATGCTTGTATAAAAGATACCAATTGAAAAATAATAGACATTTAGGAGTAAATCAAGCTTAGCATAATTATAATTTATGCTTTAAGATGTAAGATATTGTAAGGACAATCAAATCATATATATATGTATGAAAATGTAAATACCAATCGACATTGATACTATTTGAAGTTTAAAGCATACATATATAGAAAACACATATGAGTATACAAACATGAAAATATCAATTTTGATACCAATTGAAAATATAATGAGGATCAAGTGTATACTCATACTAAACCACCTTATTCATGCACATGTTTAAAGAGATTTTCAATTAGGCATACAAGGCATGGTCGTCCATCCAACCGCCCTTGGATGGTAGAGGTTTTTAAAAATATGAATTTGAAAAAATCTTAATATGTTTGAAAACTCTACCAATAGAGAATAAGAACTAGTCTTATGATAATCTTGTAAACTAGTACGAAGTCCTTCAAGTAAGGAATGAATCTACGAAAACATGAAAATCATCAAAACTAAATAGGCTTCAAGGTATATGTATGTTTTGTCTAAAGTAGAAGTATACATACATATCCCAAACACAATTGAGTCCAAAATAAAAATTTGCATGAAAAGCAAGTGACTATAGGATAGACATGTATATTTAAAGTTTTAGCAAAATTGACATGTACATGAACCTAAACACATTATCATGAAAAATATGTCTAAAAATAAAGAATACAAGTTACAATGTAAGAATCATCAAAATTAGGCTATACTAGTACATCTAATGGGTACAAATGAGCAATTAAGCAAAACATAAAAGAATCAAATGTGGCTCATTAGTTGTACAAGTATACACACAAGTTTTTAATGAAAACTACATCTAAATATGTAATCAAAACATGAAGTATAAAACGAAACGTAAACCAACATTATGTTAAATGCACATATCTTAGACTAGGATATACAACATAGCTAAACTATAATGAGAATACAATAATATAAGTTCATATAAAATATGGGTGTATCTCAAATACTACATATGTATATCACAAGTCTAATTATCATGGCACTTAACATAGTAATCATGAAACACCAAACAAGCTAAAATCATCAATAAGAGCATGTAAACTAAATGAGAGTTTGAGATAGTTACCAAAACTATTAGGGCTAATCTCTAGGTCTCCAAACCATGGTGGTCCTCCCACCAAACTTTCCTTGAAAGTGATGCATCTAAAATTATCACCATTTAGCTTGAAACGCATCCACCAATAAGGCACCATTACTCTCACGTCAAGCGAGAGCCTACACCTACATCAAATACAATAGGAGTAAATTTTGGTACCCATACCTTATTGGGTCCATGGGGTTAACACCTTTCCTAACCCAAACAAATCTGTTTGCAAAATTTGAATTATTTAATCTGTCATAACAAAATTTGCAAGGTGGCCCTTACGTTCGCAATGTGTACAAGTGTACACATGAGCATACATACATAAAATCATGTGTGTGAGCGTGATGAACATGAGCGTGTGTATTCTGTGTATGGTGTGCATGTATATGAGGAACATGTTTTTGCGAAACATGGATTCCAACCGTGTGTGATTCATGACACATTGGCTCAAAGTGGAGCCCAAATAATCAACACTCTTCTTTAAAGCACATATATTATTTTCAAAAATAGAAGAAGAGGTGGAGCATGCAATAGGTACACTAGATGGTGAAGTTATAGTAGCATGGCAAACATGGGAATCTAAATCATTTTTCAAGGAAATATTTTTCTTAGAAACTAAATCAATTTCTTTGAAATTAAAACAATTTATTTTTCAAATATTCATTTTATTTAAAACAAAATCGAGTTTTGAAGACAAAGCCTCATTTTTCTTCAAAATCTCATCACAATTATTTATACTCTTTAAAATTTTGTTTTCATTTAGAACAGTTCAAGTTGGAATTTCAGTGAGTCCCTTTTATTAAAAATCTCATCCTCTTTTGCAAAATCAAATCAAGTTTTGAATACAAATTCTTATTTTTTATTTAATTTAAAGCTCTTCTTTTTCAAAACTTGGTATTTTTCAAGTAAGTTTTCACAAACATAGATAGTTCTTCATTTAAAGCATCGCATCCATGATGTCATCTCCTGAAGAATTAGCACAATCATCTAGTTGGGTTTCCAAATGTACCTCAAGGGAGTCATTCCCTTGGACCATGTAGCAAGGATGGTCAGACTCTTCTCCACTAGATTCATTCTCCACAAATTTTATCATTTTAAGCTTTGGAGTGTCAAAGTATTCTACACTACAAAGACGAAATCACAATGAGAAACCATAAATAAATATTCTTTACTTAGAGTGCATCTAAGTGCCTCTAGGGCTTGTGCATTGGCTTTTATATGCTTGCTTTTACCAAGATAAGATTTCTTGTAGCGGCAAGGTGAACATGCATACCTAGGGTTTTAAGGTCCATGGACATCTTAACTTTTCAAACATCAATGTTGAAGTATCATACATGAGAGGGGTCATGAAGTTCATGAGTGTGTATAAACAAGTATGTATTTGTCCAAATACAAATATAGATTAGCTAACCAAGATCTCACTCCTAAGTGGTTAAGCCTAAATCAGGAGCGTAGGCTCTGATACCAATTGTAAGTACACTTAGAGGGGGGTGAATAGGTGTATGGCTAATCTAATGACAAATGATGCGGAATTAAAACTAAATTGCAACACACTTAGTGTAACCAAAGATTTAGTCGAATTCTCGGTGACGGGCTCTGGACTATCTCCTCTAAATTCCTCTATATAAAAGTTGAGGTGCTATATGAAACTCTCTTAGTTCAACACAAGTATGGCACACAAACAACAGCAAGCATATATGTATGATATGAGCAATATGAAATAATGCAAGGTATAAGAGAGAGCTAGTGATCCATCGCAAACACAAAGATATGTTTCGAGATTCAAGAACCCCAGCTCTACATCCCCGCCTTCACACAGAAGGATTTTCACTATATCGTCTACAGAGGACTTCCCACATAGGGACCCTCTACTAAGAATTTTGGGTAATACAAACTTAGAGTACACAACTCCTCTCTCAAACAACAACAACCTCTACACAAGAGGCAAGACACTAAGGCATAGAAGATCAACCTCTCAATAGAGGGATAGGCACAAAGCCAAACACTATCACCTCACACTAGAGGGATAGACACTAATCAAATAATCACAATCACCTCTACACTTAGAGGGATACCAACAAAACTAAATACAACCTCCAATTAATCACCTCTACACAAGAGAAATAACATAAAGCAAAGAGGATTATAACACTTGGTGGTCTCACAAACCACAAACCATTTTCTTACCAAAAATAAAATCCTAACAGATAGGATAGAT